>JAOEHI010052563.1:0-16518 GCA_025447815.1 Percopsis transmontana | reverse complement strand
CGACCAACATTATTAAAACCACGCCAGGTTTTCCCCCACATTATTAAAGGCCAGGGATCACTGCAGATATGAAGTTGGCTAATATGAGAATTATGAATGATAACAATGAGCCAGGGCTGACCATGCATAGAGGAGGGGGGAGGCCTCATTGACAAGAGAACGGGGCTGAGGAAAGCCCAAAAAAATTTTTCACATTAATGTTACTAATGATAGCACAGTAACAATTAAATCAAGAAAAGAGAATAGATAAAGACTGCGAAGGAAGGAGAGTGTGGGGGGATAGGGTATTAATATAGAACAGGCCCAAGAACCAACCCCTATCTGCTCCATGTACCAGCAGCATGTAATTGTAAGTCGCTGTGTTTAAAAGCGTCTGCTTAATTGTAATTTAACCATCTGCAATAAACATGCAAGTAGTGTTACATTATTTGACCACAGGGGGCAGCATAAGTTGGGTCTCTCCACCATCCGCAAACTATTGAGCCTTGATCAGTTTCACATACAACAATATGGTGGTGTGCGTTCTAAAAAGTAGTCCCCCTAACTAAGGGATTTCATGGCGAATGGAGGCATCAGGTATTATGCATGTACCTGTATATACTCTACATCAGGAGTGTCAAACTCAATCACAGAGAGGGCCAAAATTAAAAACTGGGATTACTTTGAGGGCCAAACAGGTTGAAAATGTATTAAACAGAGTATTAGACAAAGTTTGGTTTATAAACAAATACCTGTAAAACTATTGACATTCCATTAGAATGAATCAGTCACGTCAGTGCTCTCATCCACAGCAAAGGAATATGCAATGAAGTATTTTCCTTGTGCTTGTAAATTGGTGGCAAGCTCACAGACACGATCAGCTAGCTGTTGCAGTGCATTCTGGGACTTGCAGTATCTGCAATGTGCGTTTTATATACCGGAGGGCCAGTTATGAGAGATATATATTTTCTCGAGGGTCGGATATAATTGTACAGCGGGTCGGAAGTGGTCCGCGGGCCTTCAGTTTGACATGCCTGCTCTACATACTCTATCATGAGAGGAACTACGTCCTCAAATCCGGGCACAATTGGACAAAGCAGACGCACACACAAAAGTCACCACCCCTTTAATGCATCTTTTACTTCTTCTTTTGAGAGATGCTATTTTTTTAGAGGCAGACACAAATTTCTGGTGCAGGAATTGGGGGGGACCTGGCTGACATTTTGGTGCAAAACGTGTATGACAGAGAAGAGAAAACCAGAGGAACTGCAGGAAAATTAGCTACCATAGAACCAGTTTCAATCTGGGCTGAGGGAGCTCTGTCTATGGCAGATGTTTTATTAGGAGCAGTGCACGGTTCAGGGGATGTTTGCCTGTCCATTTTACACCAGAGATCTTGGCTGGCTCCAGAAAACATACAGCAATACATGCATGTTCATGGAGCGCATACCCATTAACTGCCATTGTTTTTCTACAGCTTACTACATTCTAGCATTGCAACCTGTACATGCCATGTGTGCACATTTCCCGACGCTAAGATGTTGATTCAAACAGCAGTTTGTTACATTAAAGGAGCAGTGTGTGTATTATCCGGCAACAATGTGCATGTGTGAGGGTTTGAAATGCTCTGGGGCAGTCTCTGGCATGGGGTCTGTGTCAAGGTCAGCCTAACTGGTGCACGTTAGTGCATGGTGTGTGTTAGAGATGGGCATTTGGGTTGATGACCTTAAACATATAGGGGTGTATATATTGATGCTGAAGTCTCTCACACCCACTGTCAGATACATTGTAGAGTTGGGAACTGGGAACAGGCCATGGATGTAATATATGAACAATCCCCACCATGTTTGTATTATGCTCATGGTATTAGGATGTACCATGTACATACATTGTTTGTTGTGGTTTATTGTTGAACGTGATTCGCCAATGGATGTATTAAGATAACAGTATTAAAAGATAGGTATAGCTCTTGTTCTGTATTTAACAAAACAGAACGTAGGTAAGTTCAGAGAAGTGAATAAAGTGGCCTATCATTACTAATGTTTGAACAAATGCATGAATGCATAATTGTAGCGTTTAGATTAAACACCTCTTAATGTTTAAAGACAATTAAACAATTACAATAAAAAAAAAGATTTCTGACGTGCTAATTTAAACAAAGATTTGCATGTGATCCTTTTATTTTATTATACATTTTAATTTATAGCACTAGTCAATGGATTTCAACAGAGAAAAATCCATCTAAATTACATTTTGAGGATGTATGGATGGGCGATCATATTTTAAGTCAATCCTTTATTTACAGCTGTAAAAACAGTACAGACAATCAAGTGGTAATGGATCTAAAATATCTTCTATTGCAGTAGCTAGTGTCACATCTAGTATCACAAATAAATAACTGAAATATGGTACCCAGTTTTACCAAAAAAAGACATTCCATTTAAATGGGCAACCCTCCTCTCAAAGGTTAGGGTTAGGGTTACCAAACTGAAAAATGTGACCCTGCACCATGATATGAAATAAGCCTTGAGATTAGTATGTGTGTGTTGTGTCTTTTTATGTAAATTAACTAAGATGTTGAGGAAGGGAGTCACTGAGTCGGTGAGTGGCCCGTATGCATGAATATGTGTATTGGCATGCATGCTTCAGTGTATGTATGCATACACGCATGTACATAACAGGCAGTAATGTGATTCAATATGTCTCCCTCTGTAGGCGTACACACACGTGCATGCGTGCGTGCGGGTGTGTGCAGGCTTCTTTGTAAGGAGCTGGCAGCCAGCTCTCTTCTGTTCTCCTGCAGTAATCAGAGAGAGTGAAGGCCTGGCCTTCTCTACCTCTCCCTGCCTGCGGTTTGACCACATGCCGTCTCAGCCAAGCAGGGAAAATCTGTATGTGTGTTTGTGTGTGTGTGTGTGTGTGTGTGCGAGCGTGCATTTGCACGTGTGTGTGTGTGTGTTTGTGTCTGTGTTGTGCTGTGTGGGTGTGCATTTCTGTGAGTTCTTGTGTGCCTGTGTGTTAGCTACGTGTGTGTGTGTGTGTGTGTGTGTGTGTGTGTGTGTGTGTGATTCTCGGCATTTGTGTTAGAGAACAGGGGGTGGGGGTTGAAGAGGCCCTGTAAGGGAGTAGAAAACCTGACGGTAGTTTAGCTGGCTAGATTTTCCCTGTGCGGTAAAACAGTAAACAGCACGCGATACTAGCGCTATTCTAAACCACGTGCACATACTCATTACAGCCATTCTGCTCATGTTGTAAATTTGACTTATTATTTCTCTCAAGCGAACCAAAACATTATATAGATGCATTTTGGTGCGACGGCTACTAACAATTTATTGAGTTGTCATAGCAACAAACTCACAGGGACAGACCAGGCGATGCGTGTTTTGGCTTTGTTCACCAATAAATGAGAGACACACCAGCCTGTTGACAGTGTCAATGGCAGAGAGGACTAAGGGGGCTAGAAAGCAGTGCTGTGCCCCCCCCCCCGACCATGAGCTTTGCTGAGCCTCTCAGCCTTTTCCCCCCTAAGAAACTGAACAACAGTCAGACTGAAGGACTTGTCGGACACACGGCTCACAGATATCCATGTACGTCTCTCGGAGCTGGCAGCTTAGATTGCAGTGTTTTAATTAGTTATTTATTTATTTATTTTCAAATAGGGAAGGGGGGGGGGCAGCTTGTCAACAAAGTATACATGACATTTCAGCTGTGCCTGCTATGTGCCAAACAAGTATCCACACACAAACACGCACGTGCGAACACACACACACACACCTATTATCAGGTTCATTAATGAATTGCAGCTCTTGAACAAGACACAGCACAGGGGTTATATTACATGGGCTTGGCTTGGGCTCACGTCTGATACAATCACAATGTGCTCAGAGGCAGCTGATGAGAAATGAACACATTTCTCATTTGGTACCTGTCCAAAGTGTGCCACTGTTGCGATAAGCCACGCATGATGATGGTATGATGACTCTGCAGTCCTGCCATGATGACATATATTCTATTCTATTCTTTTCTATTCTAATTGCATATTCCGGATATTTTCATGTTCTTACGCAATTTATTTCCCCCCAAAAACACAACTGAGAATTTCTCAAGCAACACATTCTGAAACTGGTACATTACCTATTAACAAGCTGTTTTTTAGCACTCCAGAGATGTATGTGTTATCCAGAACTTGTAGAACCATGATTTCAGTCTCACTGGGAGTCAAACCACAACCTGATTATTAACCCTCTATGGGCCCACATCATGTATAAATGACGCAAAGCAAAACAGGCAGTTTTGGCACCATTGTTATCTTATTTGTTTAGAGAACTTTTTTGGTGCTTTCAAGATTGCAGGATTGCTGACGGCGCAGTAGTGTCACAGATCCTTGAAAACTACATTTGGGGATGTTTTTAGAGCCAAATAAATGCCTTTAGAACTATAATGTGCCACATGTTCAATGTATGCTCAAAACCTTTGGGAAACCGAATAGCTAAACAATTTCAGGAATCTGACTAATGTTTTATTGGTGCTCATTTAAGGCTGTTATAGCGTATAGGCTGTGTTTAATACATTTTTCCAAGCCTTTAATCCTCCAGTGTTAGCTTACCTTTAACGTCAACTTTTCAGTGGGTTCTTGCTTGTGGTGGAAGTTGCTCCTGTTAACTAAAGTAAATTGATGGATAACATGTATGAACTCTTTGTCAAGGTGGATTTTCCCTGTAAGATTAGCATATAAAATAGGCATTAGTGTCACTTAGCCCGCGGTTTACTTGTGAAGGTGACGGGATCGCGGGCGTCCTTGTTCAATACATATGCAACGATGATACAGTGAAGAAGGCAGTACTCCATAGTCGGTAAGCAGGGCATCGGGTCAACGGGAATATGATGTCAAATCTATAATTCAGCGCAAAGCATGGCTGGAGTATCAGATGAGAGTCATAGAGAAAGATAGAAGGTTAAAGTAATGAGAGAAAGGGTAGAACAGTGAGAGAGAGAGAGAGATGAAGAGAGAGCTTGACAATGACATTGAACGGCCCAAGTGCTTTCGTGCATTGGACTGCTAAACCTGAATGAAAAGTGTAAAATCGTGTTTTTGTGTTTGAGATGTCTGTCTCCGCCTTCTTTGTACAACTAAGTCATCACATTGTTTCACTGGTTTCATCTTTACCTATTTCATCACTGATTTGGGCTCAAGAGCTACCAGATTCTCTCTCTGTCTCTCTCTCACTCACTCGCAAACACACACATAGAGATACATTTCCTAGCTTCTGTCTTTCTCTTTACCATCTATCAATTCTTGCATCTATCTTCCCGTCTGTCTGTCTGCGTGTCTTTCCCTCTCTCCCTGAGCAGATTGTAAACCACCACCCAGTCTAATTCCAGCCTGCATCGCTGAGAAAAAAAGAAAAACAGCCATAAACACGCCAGATTAGGTCAGAGTTGGTTTCATAACCACATCATGACCTCTTTACACCCTCCCTCCCTTCTTTTCTTTCTCTCTCTGCCGTCCTGTCGTTTCTGTTCTTTGCTTTGCTTTCTAGCTTTTTTTGCTGCCTGTGCTCACACTCAGTTCCCCTTTTCTCTCCCAAACCCTCTCTCCCTCTCTCATTTCCCTGCTCACCCTGGACCCCCAATCTGTCTTCTCTTATTCTTCTCTCTCCTGTCTTCCCCTCCCCTCCCTTCATGTCCGCTGTCTTCACACTCTTTTGCCCTCTTTATAAGGTCCCTCTGTACCTCTAAACTTCACAAGCCTAATGCTCTCTGTATCACCCATTCCCTCTTTCTCTTTCTTCATCCCGCTCCTGCTCTCGCCAAATTAATTTTTCCTCCCAGTGCCACAAAAGTCTCAATCGCACACCAACAGCTGCCTCGTGTCTCGACATGGTACAAAGACATTTGCTGAAAAACATTGACAGCCAGTGGTTTTACAGCGCCGGTTTCATGCGCCCAACGGATGAGGTAGTGAGACTGAAAAAACCCAGCTCTGATATTGTGATGTATGGGTGTGTTGGACAATTGGACGTCAAAAACAAGCTGTTGCAATGTCTCTATAGTGTAGTTCTGCAGAAATAGCCTTTACATTTGGTAAATGTTACATATTGCATCATAAAGAATCGTAAAGGTGTCCATGTGGTGTGAAAACGTTAAGCCTCCAAATCTTCAAACAGTTCTGAACACAGATGCTCGTAGTGCCAAGCTCAAGTGTTGCTCTGATGGAAAGAGGTCAACATCCTCGACAAATAAAGCCATCATAATAAAACAGGTCAGATAATCCATATCCATGCCAAGGAACACCACATAAGCAGCAACACACAGTATACTGTGCATTTCATGGGAAGTAATAGAATAAAATATTGCAATATAGTCCCACTGTTCGCTAAACTAAGAGACAGCTTCAACCACATTATCGCAAACCTCTTTTAATTTTTATTTTATTTAGAACAACACATGGACAAAGTATTGGGATGCTGCTCCATTTTGACAGAGGATCTCTAATTTGTCTATCTTGATCTTTAGTAGCATCCGGTAAATGTTCATTGGGATGTAGACCTGGTGTCTGTACTAAGCCGCGTTGTCTGTAATTTCTGTGAAACCATTTCTGGACAGTCTTCGTGGCTATTTTAACATTTAAATTGTCTCAAGCCTTAAAAAACCTTGTTTAAGTTGTCTCCTCCCCTCTTGAGTGGATCAACCAGTAATCATATATTTTAGCTGGGCTCACTTGGTCATAGAAAGAGACACCTTGTACTATTTTGTTGTGTGCACAATACTTTGGTATTGTATTGCTCACAACTGCAAACAAACAGGATAACTGTTGGGTGTGTTTGTGGCCAAATATTCTGTACTTGCAGAGATTTAATTACTCCAGAATGAATGTGATTAATCAAATCAATTAGATTGTACTATAAAACATAAATCATGTTTTCGAAGCCTCATTATCATCCTCAAGATGCAAGAGGGTGTGTGTCTCTCTGTGTGTGTGTGTGTGTGTCTCAGTGTGTTGCTGTGCCAATTTAAAGCAGGAATAACATGTGGGCTTATCCTCTGACATCCTTTGTCTGCAAAAAGTAGTGTCTGTGTGTGTGTGTCTGTGTGCTCATCCATGTGTGTGTGAGTATGCACGTGGCTATATTTGGGTATAGGCTACTGTACTGGCGGCTAGAGAAGGGAAGGAGTGCATCTACAGGCTACAATTATGGATCATTTTCCAGTGTCAGCAAAATTAAATCCCACCACAACCAAACAAAAGGGGCAAGTGTATACTCACTGTCACTGCGCATGATAAGTGCATATGGGGTGAGAGGGAGGTACCTGTACATATACTTATTTATTAATTTGAGTCACAAACAGTTCACAACATACACATCATAGGCTACATTCCACATAAAACCTTAAAACTAAAATAAAAAATAGAAGGGATGAATTAAGGAGAAAGAGTTGGTCAATTGTACAGAGAGAAAGAACTGAAGAAGAGAGGAAGCAAGACAGGGCGAGAGCTGGAGAAGAAGTAAATACATAAAAAAGCTACAGGAAACATGTGTGACATAGATATCGCCAACCATAAAAAGCCAGTGCCTGTGCAGAGAATCTGATCTCTCTCCCCCTGAAGGGGCGGAGTCTTGCAGTGGTTGCTATGACACCAATTATTACCATACCAGTCCAACCTTTTTATGTTCTTCTTTGCCCTTATAATGTGTAAGCTTGGGTATACAATCTTCTAATTATTCGGTGGCATCACTCTCTATGTGAAGCTTCAATTTGTTAGATGGTGAATGTGTTTAACCTGGTCAACTGCAAACTGCTTGGCTTGGTTGCATCACTGTAATGTTAAAGGCACACTGTGTAAAATCTAGTATTTATTTAAGCAGGCTATTTTGATATGTAGTGTATACATGAATATTGTATGGGCAGAATTTGTAGTTCATCTCCAGTCACTAAGAACTCCATTGCTTGTGGGGTTGCATGGGATCTTACAGCCATTAGTCAACTGACTGGATCTGCAACAACACAAATGTTAAATCTCAAAGAACCGCCCTCAAGTTGATCTCCTGTCAAATACCCTTGAGAACACCACCGTGTCCTCCTGTCCAACTGCAAAGAGTCTCGGAGTTGTCCTGGACAATAAACTATCCTGCGCAGCCAACATTGCCGCAACAACCCGTGCCTGCAGATTTGCCCTCTACAATATTAGAAGGATAAAGCCGTTCCTCACAGATGTAGCTACACAGCTCCTAGTCCAAGCTGTAGTAATCTCATGTCTAGACTACTACAACTCTCTACTCGCCGGATTACCAGTCTCTGCTACCAGACCCCTACAATGAATCCAAAATGCAGCAGCCCGTCTAGTATTCAACCAACCATAGTTCTCCCATGTAACCCCCTCCCCCGAGACCTTCACTGGCTCCCCATCTCAGCCTGCATCCGATTCAAGACATTAGTGTTGGCCTACAAGGCAGCAAAAGGAATTGCCCCGCTCTACCGCCAAGCAATGGTAAGATTCCAGGCCCTAGCCAATGCACTTCGATCTACCACCTCGGCTGGCAGGTTGGAACCTCTGTCGCTACGAGCCGCACGTAAGAGTCGCGCTGCCCAGTCCAGAATCTTCTCTGTCCTGGCGCCGCAATGGTGGAATGAGCTTCCTGCAGCAGTCAGAACAGCAGAGTCACTATCGACCTTCCGCAAGAGACTTAAAACCCACCTCTTCAAAATCCACCTCAGTACCTCGGCCACCAATTTCTCTACCTCATAACACCAATCCTACTAACAAATATCCTCTAACAACCCTTGTTGTATCCTCCTTTCTACTGTTAGATCAGCTCTTAGAATATTAAGCACTTTGCTGGAATTTAGGCTGCTAGCAATTAATGACTAATGACTAAGCAATTAGTGAATAATAACGAGTGAGTGAGTGATAACTTTCGAGTAATGTACTAAAAATGCAAAAGTGAAGTAACCTTACGACATGATGCTGTCCTTATTCTAGGAAAATGTTATTTGCTTGCAAAAACCGGTGGTTAACAAGTTCAACTGTTGACAAATGTACTAATTGTAAGTTGCTTTGGATAAAAGCGTCTGCTAAATGTTGTAAATGTAAATGTATTTCTCTCTAGCCTGTTCAATTGCAACGACCCTTTAGTGGGTCAGATAAAACATCTCAAGGGTGTGTGACACCACATTAAATACTTACTGTGGTGGCTTGTGGCAGCTTGTGGTAAAGTAGCTTGTGGAAGCTTGTAGCAGCAAAGACCATTGCAATGGAACAGGCTACAGAGAACATTGTGTTGTTGCAGAACCTGCCAAGTTTAGTATACATTATGTAAAGATAGACACACCTGTTTTTTACCTGTTTTGCAGATAGCAATTCAATAGAGCTCTGGATTCTGGTGAAATCAAAACAAGACAAAGTCAATGCAAACAGCCACCAGAGTCCATACAGGTTACTCTAAATTATGCTTTTAAAATAAAGGGTTTGTAGTTTGTGACCCATCAAACTAAGAACCCTTTGTGGTCATTTGACAACCGTTATTCCAGCTTCAGGTTGTTGAAAACGAAGGGTACGATGAATCTGTGTATAGGTGTGACTCATCCTTTTCTGAGAATCACCGGAGCTGAAATTATAAGCTGTTATGCATATCAATGAGAATTAAGCGAACAAACGCGATGAGCTGTCAGTGACACGAAAGCTGCAAGCACAATTTTGATTTGTACTTTTCACTGGATGTTGGTAGGGAGCAAACTCCTATTTTGCATACACCGTGAGTAACAGAAGTGTGTAATTTTAATATTCTTTCAGTGGTGTATTTAGTGAAACGTCCTCTAATGCGCCCAGAGTGCGGTGATGGCAGAGAGCAGCCATGGAGCAAAATCAAGGTTAATTAAGTAAACCTCACTGTGTCATTGCTCATCTCTTGTTCTTCTTTTGCTTCCTTTCCTCTCCTCTCCTCTCCTCTCCTCTCCTCTCCTCTCCTCTCCTCTCCTCTCCATCTGACTTCAACTCCAGCCCAAGGCCACTCATATACTCGCTGATGTTTCCAATGACACCAGAACGACCATCATTAAAAAGCAGACAGCCTATAGCCCGTAGCACATTAATCCCATCAAAAGGAAACGACGTAACAACCTCTGTCTAATCCTTCATTAGCCTAGCTCCTCCCCTCATATTCTACCCCTACCAAGAGCAGTGCTAATTAGCTAGCCGCTAACGAGTAGCCGGAGGTAGCAATAGTTCATTTGAGCTGCTACGACTCATGGTAAAGTTCACTGCCATGCACATGCTGCCTTGTAGGCCTACACATACATACATATACACACACCACACAGATGCAGATACGTGTGTGTCCGTGCCCGCACACTCAGACCTCAGGGTCATCTGAAGAGTATTACATGGTATAAGAGTCAGGAGTAAAAATCTGCACTCCTCTTTATATTTATTCACCTCATTAGAAAGAGTAATGACTAATTTCTTCCTCTAATTAAAACAGATTGATGTTTTGTTTTTCTTTATGAATTGTTACGGCCGTTGCTGTGCATGATTTGTTTCAATGTGTTCCTCTATTATCTGTGTCAGTTTTTGAGTCCATGAACAATATTAAAAGGCAATTCTAATCTAAAATACATGTACTATAAGCTATGCTATTGATAAAGTGGAGATACAGAGGCTATTTTTCAGGTACAAATTGTACATTTGTTATGTTTTTGCACATTAGTAGCTAGTAACTAGTGAAACTCTCACGGTGAGATCATTGTGAGATATTCTTGGCCTTGCCATAATGGCATTTGAGGTAGCACAGAAGAATGCTCAGCCCTCATCAAAAGTGATCTGCCGGCAACACAGTGGCAGCATGTTTTCTATTTTAATAAAAAAAGTTTGGTAACACTTTATTTGAAGGGGTGTGCATAATACTGACATGACACCGTCATAACCATGACATGACACCTGTTATGAACATGAAGGAAGTCTTTATGAATGTTTATGACTGTTGTCATTAAGTTAAATTCTGTAAATTAATGTCAAGTTTAATGTCACGTTGACGTTGGTTTTGACATTGGCTGTCAAGACTATTATATATGTTTTACATTGTCAAATGCATTTATAGCAATGTCATGAATACTTTCCTTGACCTAAACTTCTAGGACACGAGGAGGTAGCAACAGACACTTAAAAATAGCGGTAAGTACATCTTCTTTAATAGAAAGAATATTAGAAACATGAAAAGCAAATGTAAAATTCAAACATTTTAATTAGGCCTATATACTCTTATACTATCTAAGGAAATATTTAAATCACTGTCATGTGTGTATGTATTAATGAAATCTGGTTATTCTCATTGGTTAGTAACACCTCCAAGGTGTTGCCTGGCGAACCCTCCCCGGTGCGGGGAAGAGGAACTAGTATGGGCCCTTGGCGACACCACAGGGCTGGCCGGCTGAACGACTCCCCCAGGGCTGACCGGTGACTTCTTGGTGCGGTGGAGCGGGACCGGCCTGGGGAAAAGTTGTGGGTCCGAATGAGCGCGAGGGGGCCGAGGGGCTAGCGCTCGTTGGTGCCTTCCACCTAGTGACAGAAATGCAATATAAGATCCATAACTATGTTTTCAGACCTTATATAATAAACCATTATATTTTCATTAGCTTTGAATGAGCCATTTCTATCTACATAACCGCGGGCACCCCCTCTATGGACGTCGCCCTGTTGCCTCGTCATGTTTCTACAGTAGCCCAAAACGGACAAACGGCTCTACAGAGCGCGTTTAGTCACTACCTTGAAAGAGAAGCAGCAGAAAAAGTCCTAAGTCCTCTCCTTTATTAGAAGTGGAATTTTGGACAAATGGAGGACCACAGCTATTATTTAGCACACGAGCCGACGGAGGGTGAATCTACTTCGAAAAAGCGAAAGCATGATGAAGCCAGACAAATACGGGAGAGACGCAGGCAGAAATCACGTGTAAAAATCGGTGTGGCTTTTCCCAGATGGAAGGCTCTAATGAGGGATACATGTTTTCAAAGCGAAGCCGAAGTTGCCAGTTTTCTGCTGGACAGGTAAGGTATTCCAACTTTAGCAATGCAAATGAAAACTGTTGTTTGATAATGTTAGCATTAGCTAGAAGCTAGCCAGAGACACAAAGAGAAGTGACTTTTCCCTTGTCAGTGGTGTAAAATATGTAGTTGGATTGTTTAATGTAATTTATAATTTGTTAATATTTCTATATTAAGAAACCTCATTGCTTGAATTGTTACTCTCTGCTGTCTCAGACGACGACATCTTTTATCCTACGTCGGCCACATTAGCTTCTCCTTCGTGTTTGCAAAGGGCTGTTTGCAATTCGCAACCCGCACTACTAGATGTCACTAGAAATTACACACTAGACCTTTAAGGTGCAAATGTAAGGTCATTCTGCATTTCTTAGAAGCTCTGGACTTCGTTCTCATGCTATGCAAATACAATGTGGAAACTCATCCAATGTATTCCAAGACAGCCTAGTCTCTTTCTCTCTTTCCTTGACCCCATAGACACACACACACACAGAGTACACACACAGAGTACACAAGTACACACGCCCACAGAGAATCGAAGACAGGCTCCACCAAAAACAGGTTGGACTTGAACAGTGTACTGAATGCATCCATGTTTAAATTGATTTCCCAGCATTGACGAGAATGCTTTTTCAACTGTTGGAGAACACATCAATGGGTTGCAACCTGTGTTCGTGATGCATGTTTGTGCATGTTTGTGTGTGTTTGTGTGTGTGTGTGTGTGTGTGTGTGTGTGTGTGTGTACATACACAAAACCCAATATGTATAAAGGGAATGATGGCAATTTGCCTTGTGAGTGACAGGTCGAGTGGCATTTCCATCAGAATAAACAAACAGCCATGGAAATGCAATTTGTCAAGAAATAATGTTGCATGGTTAGCAAGAAAAGCGGTACGAGGGCAGGTAAGACACTGGTTTAATGAAACACAAAGCCGAGGAACTATGTAAAAGAGTAGTAGTTTATTGAAGGGATACATCATTGAAAAACAAACCTGACTATGCTTTATCTCATAGGCTCTAGTTTTTGGACGGCGCAAGGCCTGCGGTAGCTCTAACGCAGACAACGCTACAGGGCCCTGTAGCAAAGTACAGCATCAGTCACACACTGCGGGTTGCTTTACGGGCAGTCCGTGTCCAGTGTATTTAAAGTTGTGGTCAAAAGTTTACATACACTTGTAAAGAACATACTGTTTGAGTTTGAGTTTCCAATAATTACGGCAACTGTTATTTTTCTGTGATGGAATCATTGGAGCACATACCACTACATTGACACTAAAAACAGTCATGAAATTTGGTTCTTTTAGGAATTTATTATAGGTCTTCTGTAAATGTGACCAAATCTACTGGGTCAAAAATATACATACTGCAACTTCAACGATCAATTGTGGTGATGTAGAAAGTTGTATCAATCATATTTGCTTCGTGACAGGACCTCTTTAACTTCTCATGAGGGATTATGATTGACACGGCAGTCGCCTCTCTCGATCTGTTCCCACTGCTGCCTTTTACTAAGGGAAACAGATGATTAATCATTGCCCTTACCTGTTTCCAATACCCCAAACCCGTGAACCACACCTTCTCACACTCCCTCCTATACAGACAGTGCTAAACCACGGCCACAATCCCAATCTCACAATCTTTGTTACACAAACAGGGCCGGGCAGTTCGCAAATAAAAACATTACAATGTAAAACATTATTATTGTGCATATTTTATCCTGCTGGAATCCTGTTGTTTCCGTAGATGGTCTACACTTTCACTTCGCCCACGAGCAGATCAGTTTCTTTTGCAAAGAAGCGTTCCTCCTTACTGCTTGGAAAACGCGCCGTCATAATAGCAATCCGCCAAGGTGCAAGCGCAATGGGAGATGACACTCTGATTGGTTTATTGCATGTTATGCCAAAAACACACCCATGAATAACTGAGACTAAGTACAACCGTTTTGAACCATGCTCCTGGCGCTCCGTCTATTTTTTCCGCCGTTAAACTAGCAAAAGTGGATTTGAACACGCCCTCAATGCACTTGCACCATGCGCTTTAGACCGTAGGACAGTCAATGTGCATTATTACGTATGGAAAACAACATGGTGACGGGGATTTCAATATTTCAATTAACCTCATTCAACCTGAAAGGACGAACTGATTGCCTAAGCTGATTGATCCCTGATCACAACTATTTAAGCTGTGTTCATAGAATGCGCAGGAAAGACATCCATTCTGGAATTGGCAGTTAGCAGAGAGTGCGCTGCTGTTAAAGGGAAGGAGAGGAGCTTATTTGATTGGCCGTATGTCACGATCGGCGTGCCCAGGCCCGCGCACGCCCTGTACCTCCCGTCCTGGCTACGGACGGGACGGGATCTCATTAACTATTTATTTATTTAAGTTCGTCAAAAGCACTAGGTGGTGTCGGTCATTGTTTTTTGTTGTTTGATTGTACAGAGACGCTGTGTTCTACTTTTGTTTATTAAATATGATGCTTCATGCGTTCACTGCTTCCACGCCTGCCTGCGTTCTTCCTCCGGCTCGCACATACTCTCGCCACACCTAGACACACCGTTACACGGTAATTGAAGACAGCCCCCACCACTCCTACTGATAATTTATTCATTTTAAACCAACCCTTTTACAACTGCGCCGCCGTTTCACCTGATTATCGCCACCTGTCATGTCCTGAAATTAGCAAAAAAAAAGTATTGGCCACACCTTAGATTAACTTGCACCGTGAATTTGCACAGTATGCCTCCGCTTGCGTCTTAACCCGGAACCTACGGCCCATATACTGTGTTTCTAATATGTACATCTCATATGTGTTGATGAGTTCATCCTCCACTGACCGGCATGTGACATGATCACAGTGAATCAAACATGTCCTAAAACATCTTGGAGGACCTTTGGAAATGCATTACTATTTTTCCGATTCAATGTGCTATTAGATACTTGACAGACTGAATAGGTCTTTCCAGAAATGTTAAGATTAATTAAGTGTTAAAACCTGTTTCAGTGTATTTAAACAGGGCATAATAATATATTTTTTCTTTCCAGTCAACTTGAGTATTCTGGCAGTGATGGGGAACTCAGCCTTTAACCTGCAGGTGTTAACAATGACACCAGACCGGTGCTACATGGGTCCACATGGAAGAACTGATAAATCTCTCCCTCTGTGTCTCCTGCCTCTCTTTCACCCTGACTCTTCCTCTATAGCTTTCACTCTGTCAAGCTGAACCAAGTTGATCTGTTCAATCACCCAGGAGCACTGAGGCAGGACCCTGTAAAAGGTGATTCACCCTATTGCAGCTTTTCATACACCATTTGTTACCCTTCTTTCATCTATCCTTCTCTCTGTGTTAGATTTCCCCTGGTCACTGATTGTCAACCAATAATCTCCCAGGGTAGGCTATATATAAAAAATGAAAACAGAAAACACACTCCCACATTTGTTTTCTAGAGTAAACACTTCTGTAATGCAACTGTCACTCAGACTAGTTTACTGTGGTTTGGTTTATGACAAACTTCTCACAACTTTTGTTATATTTGGAGATTTTTGACAGTTTGAAATGTCGATCACTGCTAACAGGCACAGTATGTCTGCTAGCTGGGCCTTGTTTGCGACAGCTATCACTTAATTGATGCCAATCCAGACACCGTCAGTTTGTAACTTGTAAATGTCTTTATTATATATGAACAGTTTGACGGCCCATGTATGGAAGAGCTGATTCTTGACAGGATTATCCTAGAAATAAAATCTGGTAATTAGGTTGCAGATATACGCTTTGTTACCCAAATCTCTGCCTCAAACAGGACCAAATTGAGTTCTTGATTTGGGGGACAAAAAGAAATCAGTCTCATCTCCAAAATATGGTAAACAATTACCCTGTTTCCTATTTTTTTTGCCAGTGACCCGTGAAGGCTGCAGAAATGAGTGATGTCTGATCACATTGTTTTGTGGCCCCTCATCTCCACTCAGTCGGAACCAGGAAATGTAGAGGAACCAGGCAATTATTTGTGATTTATCTACTTGGACACGTCCTGGCATACTGAGCTGGGCTCCACAGTCAAGTTGAGGTCTGTGTCCTCATTATCGATACTCTGGCTTACCTCAACCTTTGCTAAGACATCCAGTTTGGTCTGGGCGTCCGTTGCATGGCCGTTTTATGAGAAACAGGGTTTTCAATCATGCAAATGTCCTCATGGATGAGTAAGTCATTAAAGGAGGATAACTCTGTCCTCTATCCATACACAATACTTTATATTGTA
This sequence comes from Percopsis transmontana, assembly GCA_025447815.1. Classification (NCBI taxonomy): domain Eukaryota; kingdom Metazoa; phylum Chordata; class Actinopteri; order Percopsiformes; family Percopsidae; genus Percopsis; species Percopsis transmontana. The sequence continues at coordinate 252 of JAOEHI010052563.1, read as the reverse complement.
CAGTGGTTACAGTGTGTGTGTGGGTGTGTGCGGGGTGTGAACGTTGTGTCTGTGTTATAAGTACAGAGAGAACCTACAGGATGTGTCTATGGCACATCGACCAGGTTCCCCACCTATACTAAAAACATGTACGGCCCCTTTTGAGGCCGTACATGGCCATAAGTTATCTGCATGGCACAATGGGGGGGGGGGGGGGGGGGGGGGGGGGGGGGGGGGGGGGGGGGGGGGGGGGGGGGGGGGGGGGGGGGGGGG
>JAOEHI010052561.1:4019-16527 GCA_025447815.1 Percopsis transmontana | reverse complement strand
GTTTGAATGGCGCTAACATGTCAAATAACCCCCCCCCCCCCACACACACAGCGTAACAAAGGATCACTGTGTCCGCTTGGACTCCGACATCCCTCCCCAAGAGAAGGAGTTCCTGATGAAGAGGAAGCCTTTGGTCGCCAAGGCTTTGCATAAGGCGTTAAACCTCAAATCTCCTCTCGACCCCAATAAGGTAATGTAAAGTTAAGTCATTTAACCATGTTCAATAGTACAGGACGTAAAATCCACATCTGTGGTCAAGGGCACTTATCGAATGCACATATCATCATCAGAGCCTGTATAAAATAGACGCTTTTAGATGTAGGTATTGATTACAATCAGGTCATTTAGCAGACGCTTTTATCCAGAGTGACTCACAGTGGGTACAGTTAGTGTTAAGGAGCAGGCAGGGGTTAGACATCTTGCTCAAGGGTGCTCACAGGTAGGACAACTCCGGTGGTCGAACTCATGACCTTCTGGGTTGGAGTCAAACTCCCAGACTAGACTATTCTGCCCCCTAAAGCTTTCAAATGAGCATTGCTATTAGCTGCATTAGGAAGGACTTGCAAAGAGGCATGTAGGACCCCATTCAAGGATGGTACCTTGGATCCAGTCCACGGGGGTTGTGGCGGTTCAACCAGGGGAACCCTAGGACCACAGGGAACTCAGGGGAATCAATAAATGCAAAGATATCTGCTCTCGGCGATTCCGCCAGGACCAAGAGGTCTACCGTCTAAAGCGGAGACCGAGAGGGGCGTGTCAAGAGTTACTTGGGGAATCTTGAGTCTGTATTAAACAGCAGGTTTTTGATGCAGAAATTGACTTGTTACTGGTGCTATATACTGGCTCTTAGGTGCCGACAATAGCTTTGGTAGCCTCGGGAGGAGGGTCCAGGGCCATGACAGGCCTGCTGGGCAGTCTGAAGGGCCTGCAGCAATCGGGTCTCCTGGATCTTGTCACTTACATCACGGGGGTGTCTGGGTCCACATGGTGAGTTAGCATGCTAGTAGCTTATACCGCATAACACTTTGTACCGTGTAGTCGGGCATCAACTGTGTGCTACCCTATATTTAGTGTACCTTTAAGGGGACGTGATACGCATTATATTGGCTTCTCTCAACCACTTTTTTCAACCAATATATTTTTGGGGCTTGATTTTATGGAAATAATCAAACATCTAATGTTCTTGCAGGGAAACATAACATACCTTTTAACCCTTAAGAGGAGAGGGTTTTACGACTCGAGCTAGGAAGAATCGTCGTTGGGAAAACAAACTACTCGTCGTCAATGAAAGCCATCGTTTTGGGAGCATCGGAGTTTGATTGACGGCATGCAGAAAAGACTATGGCGGGAGCTTGATTGTCCCGACCTCCGGGCGTGGTTTAGCTTCGTCCCGGGGTTAGGAGCAGGTGTTTATAACTGTGACTAATCACCCGTCTCCTATATAAAGCAGGAGAGCAGAGCCCATGGGGAGAAACGCGGAGATGGGAGGCTCCACGCCTCCAAGTCAGACAGAGCACGTCTGACACGTTTAGTTTGTCAGACAAACAATAAAGACAAGGTGGAGCCTTCCATGTACGTGTATTAGTCAGTTATAAACACCTGCTCCTAACCACAGTCCCGTGAACCACGCCTCCTCCCCCTACGGACGGACCTAACCACGCTCACACCTCCACACGGGGCTTTAGGAGATATTTAAAAACAATTAAATCCATTGATCGTATTTGTTTTAGAGGCGTGCGTTTTCTATGGGGTCATCAAGGCCACCAAAACGGCATTAGGCTGCAGTACCAGTGCCGGCCACCATACCAGGAGGAAGGCGGGGCTTGGGCTCCATGGGGCCTTGATCCTGCCCCACAATGCTCAATGCACACGACTCGTTTTGACGTTACTTTTCCCATTCTTCTTCCTTCCTCTCTTCCACGGCAACAGGGCCATGTGCAGCCTGTACCAGCAAGCTGACTGGTCACAGCGGGACATCGCCGACGTCATCTCCGCGGTGGAGGCAGAGATAACCAAGAGCTTCATGAGCTCTTTCTCCGTGGAGAAACTGTCGTCGTACAAAAAGGAGATGGAGAAGAGAGAAGCGGAGGGTCACCTGGTGTCCGTCATTGACATGTGGGGACTGGTTATCGAGCACCTCGTGTTTGGGAAGGTGAAGAAAAGCTCAAAGCGTTATAGTATAGTATACAAATAGTATAGCAAAAGGCATATTAGCAAATCATATGCTAAACACATATTAGGGTCCATAACCATGCAGCAATACAAACGCAGATATAGCATGTTCATACACAAATTACAAACATATTGGATTTTTGGATTCCCTTTCTCTTTCACCTATGGGTCATGTTGCCGATACAGCCCTTCTAACTGCCAACACGGTACGGCTGTGTGTGTGTTGATTGTGTCTCACCGTCTGGCAGAAGAAGACCAGCACCCTGTCGGAGCAGCAGAAGGCCGTGGCGGAGGGAAAGAACCCCCTCCCCATCTACACAGCCATCAACATTAAGGACGGGCTGAGTGACGGATCGGCTGAAGCGGGTCAGCATCTGATGCATAAGATAAAGACCGGGGGGGGGGGGGGAGAGAGAGAGTTTGTGCACAATTAAATACATTAGTTTGCATTTGACCGATTCATTTCGCCACAGGTGTACATGTACAAGATTGAAGCAATAGTCGTTATCAAACTATGCCAAACTACAAAATGAACAAATTACCGTTTTTCAATCTCATGCTCAGAATGGTGCGAGTTCACCCCATACGAGGTGGGCGTGTCTAAATATGGAGCGTTTGTCACAGCCGAGGACTTTGGGAGCGAGTTCTACCTTGGTCAGTTGATCAAGAAACTCCCAGAAGTCCGACTCCCCTTTCTGATAGGTGAGAAGGCCAAGTTACACTCAATACGGCTATCATGTTACGTTAGATCCACTTTAATATTATATTCATAGCCACATTTCCCTCCATGTTAACGCAAACATTTCTATATTTGTACAGGCATATGGAGTAGCGCCATGTCTTTCAGCTTATCTCAATTATGGAAGTACGCTACAGGTTTTCTCCCCGGCTGGATGAACACGCAGGGAGACGATGATAAGACTTCAGGTACAGAGACACAACATTCACACGACAACACATTCTCCCGAGACAAATAGCTCCAATAAAAGCAGCATAGAGTAGACAGTACCTAACGGTGAGACTGGTAATGTGATTTCATGGTCTGGTCTGTGTAATGCTAACCACATTAGCATCGCATATTTCCCCCCCTGCCTAAGTTTTGCCCAAAATGGGCAAGTGGCAATCCATAAGAGTTTGATGGATGGGCAATTTCATTTTAATGACCCCCTCACTATCATGGGGACCAATGTGGAAGAGATTATAGTCAAAGGAGCAGATCATTTTGCGGCTGTTATAGAAACAACGTTGTTTTGGTTTCAAACACAAGGACGCGAGCAACCCCTCCCTCACCTGAAAATTCCAACCAACCAACCCCCCGCAAGCCCAGGTTTCAAACAAAGCAAGTCAAGTTTGCAGTGGCAAATCGGGGTGACTTTCGTGTTTTTTTTGGGGGGTGGGGGCTGTACACAGTGGGACAAAATGTCGGATTGTCCCTTTAAAGTAACCGGATGTTTATTTATGTTCACTCTCCGCACAGCAGAAAGTAGAGCTGAGAAGACAGCTGTCGCCATGCAACCAATCACAAGCGGCGCCCAGATGTTGAATGATTTCTTAAGTGCCCGTCCGATCCACGCCCAGACGTACAACTTCTTCCGGGGCTTCTGTCTTCACGAGAGCTACAATGAAAACCACAAATTTAATGCATGGAAAGGTATTGCTTATGTTATCAACTCACATTGTTTTGCTTTTAACAAGTTGTGCGGAGCAACGCTTCCTCAAACCCTTTTATAACCAAACAGGATTGGAAATGTTAGTGAAAAAAAAGACTAAATATCCTGTATTTAAAAACATTCTAAAATCAGTGGTTCTCAAACTACCACCTCTGATGATCAAACGAAACTGTAAGTAACTGTAACTGAAAGTACCATCTAAAAGCCACAGAAAATCTCAATGACCAATATAGTCAGTATGTACTTAAGTTTGACTGTTAGAATTGTATTTATTTATGCATTAAATTCAGGAATTTCAGTTGCAAATTTAGTACGTGCTCACAGCTGTTTCCCACGCAATAAGTGCTGCTAATATGCTACCAAACACACACAAACAAGTAACAATTATTATGGGATATGAAATAAGTATATTCCAGTGCAACTATCTGACAGAGCACAGGTGCACACACCTACAACGAGAGGTTGCATATACATACACAAATATATACAAATAAGCATAAACAAATACTTCTTTACTGCGAATCGCTTGATTACACACCAATGTTGTGCATGGGAAACAGTTTTTATGATTGTATTTTTTCGATGTCCGAACAACCAGGAAATGCCCTCGCCGCGTGAAACAAAACGTACTTATAAAGATTGCTAATTCCGAAGCCTTCTGGCATATGGTCTTTCATACAGAAATAGCCCACGAGGCACCGAGACAGTTATTGCGGTCTGCGTTGCCACAACGAGTATTTACGTTCTTTGGCAGGTGCGAGTCAGCCTACGTAGTAGGGTACGGCGTAGATTTGACGCAGAAAATTGGCCTTTAGACACACAGACGTATTTGATCAATTATCAAAAAATAGAAAATATCAAAACCTTTTTTAGTCTCGTTGAATTTAAACAAATATTATTTTCCGCATTTCCAGTCAGTGAGTCATATGGCCCACCGCAAGCGGAGGCTGTGCATACCACCAGTGGTACCACACTTTGAGAACCACTGTTGTAAATCGAGTTGCAAAACACCCCTAAAAGCCATGTCGCGAGCATTGCTGCTTCAGAGGACCCACACGTGATCTGTCTCTCTGGCTGTTGTTTAGAGCTGGAACCAGGCACCTTTCCCAACCAACTGACGCCCACGGACCCCTTACTCAAGCTCGTGGATGCGGCTCATTCCATAGGCATTGCCTGTGAGCCAGTTCTGCGAGTGCAGAGATCTGCAGACATCATCATAACGCTAAGCTACTCATGGGACCCACAAGACGTATTACAGGTACATTTGATTAAGGGACCGTCTAACCTCAACTCACTGGTAACAACCATTCAATGTATTTAATGGTCAAACAATATTGTTCATAGTGCCTCTCAAAGATCTCCTATTTCACCTTGTCACATATGAAAACACCATTAACGTGTGGAATTGTTTTACAATTTTACCAGGTCATAAAAGACACCTCAAATTACTGTACGGACCACAAGATTCCCTTCCCCAGCATCGACTTTAAGAAGCTGGCGGCTGAACCTGTAAAGGAGCTCTACGTGTTTGAGGACAGCAAAAACCCCAGCGCCCCCGTTGTGCTCCACCTTCCTCTCGTCAATGTCTCTTACAAAAAATTCAAGGCTCCTGGTAAGGTTCTGGAAGGTTCTGTTCTACTAATATATTAAAAAATGTACTTCGTCATGTTCCCTGTACAATTACTTGCTGCTATTACATGGAGCAGATAGTGGTTAGGAATCTTGCTCAAGGATGATGCTTACAGGTAGGCCAACTCTGGGGCTCAAACCCATGACCTTTAGGCTGGGAGTCTAACACCTAGACCACTAGACTATCCTACCATGTAGATGTCATGGTAGACAGAGGACTGTCCGGTGACAGGGGTGGGGGAGTCCAATGAGAGCTATTCTGGATGCTCAGACACACCATGCCCCGGCCTGACCACTGTAACAACACGGACATAGGTGAAGCAGGGACATCTAGAGTCCTTGTAGACATCTAGAGTCCTTGTAGACATCTATCTGCTCCTTGTAATACTTGTAATTGTACTCATTGTAAGTCAATTTGGATAAAAAGTGTCTACTAAATGACCTAACTGTAATCTACATTTATCTTATCCACACACTAATGTCCTATTCATTATTCAGGCGTGCCCCGGTCGGGGGAGCAGGAGATGAAGGCCGGGCAGGTGGATGTGAAAAGCAATTGGTCTCCATACAGCACCACCAATCTCACGTACTCCAAGAAGGATTACCAGGCCCTGGTGGATATAACGTACTACAATCTAGTCAACAACAAGAAGGAGATTCTGGAGGCCATCGGCAGGGTCGTCAAAAAGAACAACTAGGGATAAATTATTAACTAATTAATTTTAAAAGCCTGACGGTCCGGATTGGGTCCCCTTTGACAGGAGCACGCACGTGACGCATTTGCTTCCTAACTGTTTTGTTGATTTTCTTTTAGATTTAGGGATGGTTGCTCACGGATGGATAGCATCGTGGTAAAAGGCATCGTGTATGACAATGAACTGTTTTAAGTTTCTGGTTTATTTACTCCTAAACCACTTTCCATGCCAATGTGGGGGGAAATTGCATCAGTTGTACCTAGCGTAGTCTGTAGCTAGCATTATCATTACCATCGTGTAAAGAAATAAAGACAAACTCTTCACAATGTTTTATTGCTAACGTATTTATTCAAGCTATTTACAATAGCTTTACAGTCTTTCTAGGCATACCAAAACCATTTTCCCTTAGTTATGTCTTTGTCATATTACTGTTAATGACTTAGAATTGATAGCCTACTAGTCCTATTATTACTAGACCAAATGCACATCTAACATTGTTCATGTAAATAAAATATCTACATGCTATAACTGTGATAAATTGAATGTTTAAAATATGAATGGTACTGTACTTGGTAGCTGGCTAGCTACACAAAAATCTAGATATTCTTTATTTTAAAGAGGTTATAACAACTTAAGTAGTTATCTTCTCTTTCAATACTATTACATCACCTGCTGCCCTCCATGACATCACCTATTACATCACCTGCTGCCCTCTATGACATCACCTGCTGCGCTCCATGACATCACCTATTACATCACCTGCTGCCCTCTATGACATCACCTGCTGCCCTCTATGACATCACCTATTACATCACCTGCTGCCCTCTATTACATCACCTATTACATCACCTGTTGCCCTCCATGACATCACCTGTTGCCCTCCATGACATCACCTATTACATCATCTACAGATTCTGAGAGAGAGAGAGAGAGAGAGAGAGAGAGAGAGAGAGAGAGAGAGAGAACAGAGGAATTCTACTGACCAGCCAAGAAAAATGACCTGCTTCCTGTGTGTGTGTGTGTCTGTGTGTGTCATTTCCGTCCATTGTTGCAGAGCTTATGGGAACTAGCTTGGTGTGTGTGTGTAGAGAAAGATAGAGAGAGGCTAAGAAAGAATGCGGTGGTGGTGGGGGGGCTGAGATACATCAATCAAGCCCCCACCCCCTCTCTCTAAGGGGCGGAGCCTTTCTCTGAGGGCAGCGGTTTAAAAACAAGACACTTCCGGTCCTGAATTCAGCGTTCGGTAGCAGACCAGACCTACCGACTAGAATCACAGACCTACCAAACACACACTTACAGAGCTACCTACCTACAGAACCACACCCACAGAACCACCCACAGAACCAGGACCCGGGAGGCCAAGAAGCCTTCAGGACGATCCCGGAGCCACGATGAGGCCTGTTGGCGGGTTGCTGGTGGTCCTGGGGATTCTGGCTGGGGCCCAAGGGGAGGTGAGGGCCCGAGACCCTGAAGTGGAGGAGGAGCAGGAGCTGAGGGAGTTTCACCAGGACCAGAACCAGGAACACGGATCAGGGGGACTCCCTACAGCGCCCCCGTATGGAGGAGGCAAATACCCAGCACGCACTGGGTAAGAGAGAGGCCTAGTAGGATAGATCAAAGATATATCTGACTGGCTGGATTTTACAATGGCTTTTTCTGGGACGGATTCTGGCTAAAGTCAGACAGATGTCAACATTTGTCCAGCAGCATTGTTAGGTCCACAACTGAGAAGAACTTGGATCTCCTATAAGGGACCTTTAAAATCTAAATGGTTATATTGCTGCTTAAGATGCAGCACTTGCGGCAGGTGTTCGGCTTCAGTACAGAGCAAACAAACCCATGGGTGGCACCACTCACAGTCAGTATGGGTAAAGTAAATATGTGTGTGTGGATTCCCTGATGACCAATCAGTCTATCTTTATTATCTGAGATTATTTCTTCACCATAGTTGTTTGTCTTCTAATCTAATCTACCTATTATCATGGGGAAGATGAAATGACGCTATAAACTGCACCAGAAAGAGTAATTTCAGGAAGAAAATATTTTAATACAACATTAAAAGGCTAGTTCTTTTAATCCTTTAGACTTGAAAGCTGTAGCATGTAACACCTATGTTACTTAGTTCCTTTACGACGTACATAACAACAATTAGCTCCCTGAGGGTTTCAGCAAGCCCGCTTTCCAACGTGAAATGGCATTGTGTTTGTTTTGAGTGTTTTGTGTGCTGTGTTCTCATAATGGGAGCAGATTTAGCAGGGGTGACTGTGGAGCTTAAGAAGGTTAAGCCTATTGGACAGTCGTTGCAGCTTAAAACTGAGACATTGACATTCATGGCTAACACCGTATTGGTTAGGTTACGGTGGAGACTGAGGATAGGGAGACTTTTAGACGTTTCCTTCCTGTCTGGGTGTGTGTGTGTGTGTGTGTGTGTGTGTGTGTGTGTTTGTGTGTGTAGTGCTGTGTAGACAGAAATGCCCAGTGTAATTTCCTCTTTTGTCACTTCCTGTTGAGAAGCTGACATCATGGACATGCCTTTACTCAAATCACACACACACACACACACACACACACACAGTTATCCAGTAAGCTAGCCTGTTCTAAAAAGCCACATTACTCAAAACAGAATTAGTTGCATATTACGTTAAGGCGTGTGAACGGGCCCCTTCACGCTTACAGGTTAGACCGCAGTCACTTGGTTCTGCTCTTTCACTTAATTTGTCTCTCTCTCTCTCCCTCCCTCCCTCCTTCACTCTCTCTCTCCCTCGATCTCTCTCTCTCTCTCTCTCTCTCTCTCTCTCTCCCTCCCTGTGTGTGTGTGTGTGTGTGTGTGTGTTCCAGGAACAGGTGTGCGTTCGTGCACTCGCACAGTGTGAAAACATCGGTGAAGTGTGGAACAGAGAAATACACCATCACGTCCAACAGTCCTTGCCCCAGTGGCATGGCAGGCTGCCAGCTGGTCATGTGAGCTCAGACACACACTGTGATTGGTTGGTGTAAGGTGAAAGGGTTGTGCTCGTGGACGAGTAACAGTAAAGCTACAATATGTAAGGGTCCCCATAGTCCAGCAATCACTAGCCAGAACATAGACAATGACTTTCCCGCTTTGCTTTCATTCCACTGTTCCCTGCGGGATCAGATACGGCCCCCGGCCTCCCGGTGATCTGTCGTGATTGGTCAGGCCGGTGGTGTTCTACTACAGTGTGTCACTTTAGTTTAGCAGCAATTCATGGTTTTAATATGGTAATATACCTTTATAACCACGTGAGAACCTCTCACTAACTGTGTGTGTGTGTGCGTGTGTGTGTGTGCGTGCGTGCGTGTGTGTGTGTAGGTACAAGCTGGCTACACGGCCGGTGTACAGGGAGGTACAGAAGACCTACACAGCCCTGTTGTGGAGGTGTTGCCCAGGGCACACTGGAGCCAACTGTGAGCAGACAGGTAAGCCAGACTCCGCACATTGCTTCTGAGCACTTTGTTAATAAAGCAAACTGTCAATAAAAGGCTGTTTGTGCACACACTCAGCATACTGTATATACTGTGTGTGTGTGTGTATACACACACACAGCCATGTAAAAAAAATACAAATGTATTAAATATAATTGTATATAGATAATATATTTTTTTAAATGGGCAGTGGTCTCTTAATTTTTTCCATGGCTTTGTGTATATATATATATATATATATATATCATTTACAATAACACTAAATCTATCAATCCTCTCCCCAAAGTTCCTGAAAATAAGCTGATGGGTCCAGAAGTCTCTTCTCTAACTGAACAGGGGGAACCCGGGGGTCATGACCTCCAAGCCCCAGGTACACTAATTAATATATATGTATTCATTTAGTAACTAACCCAACGCTTTGGGTTAGTTACTAAATGACACTGTACATTGTACCTCATCACATACCTCAACACACTGTACCTCATCACATACTGTATCCGTTTCCACTCCTTAGATTCAGTAAGACATGTATTGTATTGAAGCCCCCACGGATAACGTTTGACAGTTGACATCTTGTGTTGGAACTACATGAGTAAAACAACACTACATTTAGTTCCCAAAGTTATTTTAGAGCAGCCGATCGATGAAGCTCTGGTTTTCTATTGACAATCACTAAAAACGTGAAGCAGGAAGTCCTTATCCTTAACTACGTAACACACTGTACAACCCAAACTCAGCTCATAAGCATCATGTAATACAACAATTCGGTCTCTAGGGACTTTAAGTTAGAGTTTATAAATGTTAAATGTTATCTTAACATTAAATATGAAATACAATAGACATACGCACATACGACCAGAAATAGAACTGTAGTTTTGGTAACTCATTTACATTATCAAAGGTCATTTCCTCTGAATTACAGAACACACACACACACAAACGCACACTTCTCAACAAAGTCAGGAAGTTAGCTTGTATAAACTGATGTAATGGGAAGGTCTGACACCAAGAGGAAAGGATGGGAGGAAATGTTGCCATGACAACTCAATTCTGACCCACTGTAAACCCCATTGGTCACATGCAATGCCTCACACACTAATTTGTGAAAGTCTGACCAAATATATATAGTTTAGCATTTAGCAGACGCTTTATCCAAGGTGACTTGGAGTACAGTTACAGTGTTAAGACTCACACTGAGTACAGTTACAGTGTTAAGACCCACAGTGAGTACAGTTACAGTGTTAAACCTACAGTGAGTACAGTTACAGTGTTAAGACTCACAATGAGTAACGTTACAGTGTTAAGACCCACAGTGAGTACAGTCACATTATTTTAGACTCACACTTAGTACAGTTACTCACGCTTCCAGCTAAAAGTCAACCACCTCTAGTCTATCCTGCCCCAGAGTTCACCTCTGAACTAGTGCCAAAGTGATGTTGAGAAGAGACGTGTGGGGCTTGTAGTCACCTAGCATTGTATTGTATTGTATTGTATTGTATTGTATTGGTAACATTATCCAACAACAGAAACCCCACCCAGCCCAAATACAGGCTTTACAGGTGTGAGGATGTTCTAACTGCGTTCATACATAGAGATGATACAAACACAGGGCTGCATGGTGATCAAAACCCAACTGTTAAATCTCAGTAGAATGAATGTGTGTTGGCATGCCTCCAATTAGGTCAGAAGCTTCATCTAATACTATTCTCACGGTTATTTATGACGTGTGTGTAGTTGTGCAGGCACGACTTGAGCTGCGTGACCAAGAGTTAAATGACACCACGCCCCCTGGCCACATAGACACGCCCCCTGGCCACACACAACACACGCCCCCTGGCCACATAGACACGCCCCCTGGCCACAAAGACACGCCCCCTGGCCACATAGACACGCCCTCTGGCCACAAAGACACGCCCCCTGATCACACCCACACGCAACACACGCCCCCTGGCCACATAGACAGGCCCTCTGGCCACAAAGACACGCCCCCTGACCACAAATACATGCCCTCTGGCCACAAAAACACGCCCCCTGGCCACAAAGACAAGCCCTCTGGCCACAAAGACACGCCCCCTGGCCACAAAGACACGCCCTCTGGTCACATAGACACGCCCCCTGGCCACACACACACACACTCACATTCCGCAGACCCTGCCCATGGCCAGGCCCACAGCAACCACATGCCTGCTCCCTATGACGACCATCGCCATGATAACCATCGCCACAGTAAGTTGGGCAGCTGCTTTGATTGGTTCTCCTGGTCAGAGCCTTTATTCTCGAAGAAATGATAGCCGCCCGATGGCCATGTTCCACTCCAGCACGACCATGGAGCAGACTCACTGCACAGATGCATTTAAAGGGCTTAGCGAGTGAGCTGTGAGAATCCTTTCCAGAGAGGAGTAGGTTAGAGAGAATGAAGGTTGTTAGCCCCCTGGGATAGACAGCAAGAAGATTCCCCCACAGTTTCCACACTTAGCATTGTTTAAAGGTTGTTCAAATCTCTGAGATCCTTGGAGGTATTATGGTTTTTAGGCCTCTTGACCCCTCCATAGTGGAGCAGGAGGTCAGTTTCCCCCTCCTAATAGTGTTTAAGCTGGGGGGGCTCTGTTTTGGCATCATCTGATGGACATGAAGGCCTATGAAGGACAGTGTTGTCCTGAGTGACTGGCGTTAACGTCCCAGAGTATGATGACTTTGGGGTGCGAGGACAAGGTGCTGGCTAGTTTAGAGGGTTTGACCTCCTCCCGGGAGTCCTCGCAACAGTCAGCATCTGTAGGTGAATAGTCAGCATCTGTAGGTGAATAGTCAGCATCTGTAGGTAAACAGTCAGCATCTGTAGGTAAACAGTCAGCATCTGTAGGTGAACAGTCAGCATCTGTAGGTAAACAGTCAGCATCT
>JAOEHI010052560.1:0-16527 GCA_025447815.1 Percopsis transmontana | reverse complement strand
TAGGGAGGTGTTCCAGGCACGTCCAGCTGGGAGGAGGCCTCGGGGAAGACCCAGGACTAGGTGGAGGGACTATATCTACCTGGGAACGCCTTGGGATCCCCCAGTCAGAGCTGGTTAATGTGGCTCGGGAAAGGGAAGTTTGGGGTCCCCTACTGGAGCTACTGCCCCCGCGACCCGATTCCGGATAAGCGGACGACGATGAGATGATGATGATAGTATAAACATTATGAACTAGAATTTTACTTGTAAATGTAATCTTCCAACACTGTACTTTTAATCAATTTGTGTTCTGCCATGGTGGTGCCTGGTAATTCTAGCTAACCACGGTATATCAACATTTAACCGACAGCAGACAGCAAAAAATACTTTTATTACTACAACAAGGAGCTGGAATTTAAACTGCAACCGCTGCACACTTTAAAAGCAGTGCTAACCACTATTGGTTCCATGGTATCGCTCTACTAAATGAAGAATTTTGTGTAGGCCTGTATTCCGTCCCTCTGTCTGGTCCTACAGTGTGTGGTATAAGTGATTGTGATGGCTGTGTTAAAAGGATAAGGGTGATTATAGTGATGTATATCCAGGAGCTGTTATTGTTGGAGATGACGAGTGAGTCCAAACATTTTCTTACAAACCTGTCTGGTGGACTGGGGGTGGAGAGTGGAAACGCTGTCCGCTTTATATAAGCTTTAAGAGTTTCATCTGTCTTTCGTGAGCGCTCTCGCTTTATCTCAGTCCTGGGCATTGTGTTCCGACCCCCCACCTCCCTTCCCTTCCCCTGTTCTCCCCTCCCTCAACCCATTTGGATGTGGGGGGGGGGGGGTTATGCTTTGCCCTCATATTCTCGCTGCAGCCTCGACCTAGGTGGGCTCTGGAAACAATTCTTCATCCCCGCTCCTCTCATCTGCTCTTTTTTCCCCCTTTCCTTTTTTTTCTTTTCTCATCTCTTTTTTCTTCCCTCTCAGGTGTAGACACGTAATTACTGTATGGGCTCAATTCAGTCTCCGGTTACCCCTAATGTGTTCCCTTTTAACTGTGTCCAATTGGGTATTTGTGTTGGGGCACAGACGTGTGTGTGTGTGTGTGGCTGTGTTAGCGAGCTTCAGAGTATGTGTGCATACTTACCTACCCACACACACACACACATACACACACACAAACACACACACATGCACACACATGTCTGAAGTGTACACTGAAAGGACGCTGATGTGTGTGTGTTTAGGGGAAAGCTATTGTTGTCCTTGTGCTCTCCTCACTGCAAGCATCTAAATAATATTAGCAGATGAAAGGACAGAGGAACCACAGACGTACCCGTACACACACACACACACACACACACACACACACACACAGGAAGCAGCTTTAAAATGAAAGACATTCCTGGAACAAAGAATGGAGATGTTTGGAAAACAATAAGCTGTGATTAGAGGCCTCCATTACGACCAGTGGAGAGTCAAAACGCTTGAGTAATCACAAAGTACAGTATGCATACCTAACAACAAACTTGCACTCAACAAAGTCAGAATTGACCAAGAATGTTACGTTATATAGGCTATGGTTCTTTACACTATTTTGTACAGTATACGCATCTTGCTACTCTTTTGATAGATTAATTTGTTGTTGAATTTAACACATTTATTGGGATACAACCAACATTTTATTTAATATTCTGTGTGGGTCACTGACTGCCATAAATTAAAGTGTGGGGGTGTTTTTATCGCAATTACCAGACATTCCATCTATGAATACCAGTGGTTTTTACACTACATCCAGGCCAAAGAACCATCTTAACATATAACATAAAACATGATTATCATTTTATTTTGTACAACATAGTAGGTCAGCATTTAAAAAAAATATCTATTGGTTATGGTCAGAACCACACAAATTAGGATCAACAGCCAAATGTGTCTGTCAACAAGTATTTTCTTCGTCTAAAAGTTTGCAGAGGGAGGTATTTTCAATATATGATGCTTTTATATTGTAACATACTGTATACTGTAACATGGGGATGAAATATGATCTACTGAGCTACAGGAAATGGTTTGTTGCAGGAGTTTCGCCCACATCTCCCAAGTGCCATTGCCATGCTTAATGGCAGATAGCACTCTGGCTGCATACTTTGCAATACTCTTGTACATTGCACTCTTGTACATCTGCACATTTGCTTGTTTGTACTTGGTATACATGTCCATTTCCTGTACTAGCGAACTAGCTAGCTCTGTGATTTATGAACCCTGGCTGTAAAACAATGTTCCCCTAGTGGGACAATAAAGAAAATCGAACCTAACCTAAGCTCATCAGACCATGTCAAATTGTATTTGTGTTTGTGTCCATCCCACTAACTTCTCACTTTAATGTGTGTCATTCATGTCTTGTCATTTGTATTGAAAAATAACAAAATACGTTATTACGTACGTATGTTGTATGTATAATGGCAGACGGTTGGCGTATGCCTTGAGCAGTTGGTGAGGTGATGTTTAATCTCCCTGAGTCTCCAGGTGATGTTCAATCTCCCTGAGTCTCCAATCTTCAGGCGCTAACCGACATCCTGAGACAGACTCAGAGGTGGTTAAATAGTGGCTGCCTTTCAGACGCTCCTCACTGGTCCTTCAGACGGGAAGAAGTGGTGAACAAAAAGAATGAGTGGGAAGAGAATGTCACCTTCGTTATCTTCCCCACTTTCTTTCCCCCTCGCCCTGTCTCCCCCCCCACCTTCTCTCTCTCTGTGTTAAGGCTATTGTAGGCATTTTCCCAGAATTGTTCGAACAACTTCTTTGCACATTTGATGCTAGCTCTGGTCTGGACGGTCCCTAACCTAACCCTAACCCTGTCTCTTGTCTGAGCTTCAAAGACTACGGGTCCTAGCGGGTAACACTGGAGATGGGGTTATTTTTGTGTATTACAGACCAAGAGAGAGAGATAGTTAGAGATGTTGGGCTACACTAATCTTAGTGAGGCTACAAAGGATCTGTCCTAGTCAGGAGGCCATATCAGGAAGACAATGCAGGTGTGTAAGTTTGTTACAGCTTGCATTGATAGCAAGCATAATTGTGTGACTGTGGCAGGATAGTCTAGTGGTCTAGGCGTTAGACTTCCAGCCAGAAGGTTGTGGGTTCAATTCCCGGAGGTGGCCTACCTGTAAGCATCCTTGAGCAAGATGCCTAACCCCTACCTGCTTCATGTAGAAGCATCATGTAATTGTAAGTCGCTTTGGATAAAAGTGTCTGCTAAATTATCAAATTGTAATTGACTGCTTCATTACAGCACCAGTTTTGCCCTACATTTTTGTGGAAAATACATGTAAAATAGTTATTACATAACTTTTTCCAGGTGTTACAACCCAGTGTAGGGGATTAGTTCAGTTTTTTCAATTGCTAGCACCTGTATATGAAAATCACTATCAAGTGTTTAGATTAGTTGAAGGTGGTCCAATCACCTGCTAATGATTTGATTAACACTGGCCATGAGTGTAGTTTTCGTTTGAACATTGGTGGGAACACATTAAGTGTGAGGTCTGGGGATCCTTCTCTAGGAAATTTTGAGCGACTAGCAATTAATTTCCTGCATTCTGGATTTTTCTGCACCAATGTGTGCCTTTTCTGCATCAATTTATGGTGGAAATGTCTTCATTAATGTAAAGGAAAACACAAAATTCAGGCACCAGGTGACAATTCAACATATATATAATGCAGTATAGCCCTTAGGAATTCTGTATTGCTTTCAAATATTTATTCTCCTGACTCCTGCTGAGTCAACACACATACAGTAGGCATTATTTACTCTTCTGTCCTCTTTTGTGTCTTTTGTTTGTGGAAATAACCTCATTACATGTGCATCTGGCACCTATTCCCCGCCTGGCTGACAAGCCATTTTCAATTGAAAGATCCCTGACTGATATGTGAAGTGAAGCAAATCGTAGGGGCAGAGATAGCAAAATCAGAATGGTTAAAACCAGGCTAAGAAGGAGTTGCAGGCTAATTTTGAAATCATATTTATGTACTTTATTTATAAATCTTTATGTCGCTGTATGAATGTATGGAAAATGTGTATTTGTACATTTAAATTAATATCATTGGGAATACAGTAAATCAAAATGAAAATTTGGGTAGATACGATAACCAATATTTATTTTCTAGGTAACCAAGAAAAAAAGAAAAAGATACCTGGGCTTATAGATTACCATAGGCAGCTTGGTAGTGTGTCTGGATCAACTCGGTAGACAAAAAGAAGTTGTTTATAGCCTGACGGTTTGCAAGCCACTCTCAGCTGTACCGGTCTTTAATGAAGTTGTTGTGTTACATTGTTGCCAGTAAGGGCCATTCAGTATCCGATGACACGTTTATTGTTTTTCTGTTAACAGAGTTTTAGAATCAAGGTCAGCCCCTCTCTCTCTCTTTCGTTCTCTTTCTTTCTCTCTCTCCTCAGGAGTTACGTTACATGGGAATGGGGACATTAGGGGAAATGTATCCCTATTCAGGGTGAAATATCTGTACTCACACTCATTATAACGCAACAGTACATCCCCCATTAAAAGCAAGACACACAATCACACCATTTTCTTTCATTACTGAATTGTTTAGATGGTTATAGAACAAAATGTATTAAAAACATAAAACTGTTATGCTAATGAACCTAGGGCTATAGCTATAAGCATATCTGTACAAGTAGAAATATTTCTAGTTCTATGCAGTATACACATAGACGAAGTTGGATGAGGACATTTCTGTGATAGGCGTCAAGAAACCAAATATGACCATGACATTGAGTGAAGTGTAATGAGAAAGCCAGTTTGAACCTGTCTTTATTTCTAACCAGACAGCAAAAGCAAAAAAAGCAAAAAAAACGTAACATTGAACAATTCCATGAGAAAGCCAGTTTGAATCTGTCCTAAATACTGTACATCTGTCTTTACATCATAAACATCTACAAAAGATATTCAAAGTATTCTTTTCAAACACTGGGCTGGAACAAAAGCAATCACGTCGCAAACAACAATTCTAACCAGGCTTTAAAGAAATCACCAAGGACCTCATGGGACGAGTATCTGGTATGCTATAACACATCCCCCAACTTACCTAAATAGACTTATCAGTTTACAGTATATTATAGTTTGGAGGGTGAGATTTGGTGGAGATCAGACAATATTGTGTGATTGGATTGTTATATACACTGCTGCATACTGTTGGTCACTACAGACTGTATGCTATCAGGTTGATTAACAACCTGATATATAGACTGTATGTTATCAGATTATCAGCCTGGTATATACAGTATACAAGCTGTACTGTATGTTATCAGGTTATGAGCCTTGTATACTGTATAGACAAACTGTATGTTATCAGGTTAATATCCTGGTGTATATATATAGACTGTATGTTATCAGGGTATCAGGGTATTTTATACTGTATATCTGGTATATAAAATACAATACAAAGATGCAGTAGAAACAATCACTAAATGTTTACAAGTTTTACTAAAAAGGAATGCAAACTCTCAACGATAGCACTCTCAACGATAATACAGTACACCCTTCCTGCAATTTCTTAACTGCTGTGTTAGGGAACATACCTCACTGTCTGCAAACAAAATCCTGTGTGATAACTCCCCTGACAGCTATTTTGACCTGAAGGGAAGAACACTGTGATCCCTTTTTAAAGGTGGCATGCCAATTATTTTGTACCCACTATTAAAAGACAGAAAGACATTTACCCGTGAAAAAGGTTCACGCATCTACAAAGGCAGCCTGGGAGCCGTGCCAGTCACTGTCACAATTATTTAGGCTTGCCCAGATTGTAGAAACAAAGTAGGCATGAAACCCAGTGTATGGGTGTGTGTGGGAGAGAGAGAGATATGTACTGTACTTCTTCTGATGTTGAGTAATTGTTCTTCTTTCCCCCTGAGGTAGAGTGCACTCATTTAATTCCTATATCTTGAAACACTTGAAGTCAAAGCATGTAATGAACACATGTAATTATGTTCATAAACCTCAAATACCCCCACAACATAAAGACAAGAATAACAGAAACTGTAAGAGACGGGCTGGTAATGCGTCACCTGATGTGGGAAATAACTTTAGGAAACGAGACTTGTCGCTTGATCCCAATAGTATAATACTATCAAACTCTAGGTATTAAACCAAATTCTATTTTCAAACCCCAAAAATTTGCAAATATTGTTCTGAGAAGTGTATTTCTAAACAAAGTGTAAGGAGAGGATTAAGCTAGTCGGGTTTCATTCCACTTGTTTGTATACGAATTTTGAATGTGCCCATAAGAAAACACATCAACAAACAACATGGCTGAACCATGGCACCCATAAAGTGAGAAAAAATAGTATTTTCATACATATTATTAACACTATATTAGATGGGAAGCAGTAAATGAAAGGCTGTTACTTTATTATGTACCAAGAATTACAGCAAAGACATGCCGTGGTAAAACATTACTAACTACATAACTGTTTTTATGCATTAAATAAAGCATTTTTATTATCTGGGACAAAATATATATTTGTGTAGCTGTGAACTTCTATTTGGGGGCATGAGTCAAAAAACTTTGAAAGTGTGGGCATGTGTGCGCGGCTCTTGGCTCCCTATATAAACCCACCGTTGTTCCCAGGGAAGTGTGTTGTTGCAGATGAACTGCAATACACTCACTTCTCTTTTTATTTAGTTTCCTTTCTGCCTCTCTCCTGTTGATACTGGCTCCGAGGTATCGAGCAGCAGAACTCTCCAGAAGGACGAGACACACAGAGAGAGAGAGAGAGAGAGAGAGAGAGAGAGAGAGAGAGAGAGAGAGAGAGAGAGAGAGAGAGAGAGAGAGAGAGAGGGCAACGGACAGAGCGGAAAGAGAAACTAAGGTTGAAGCTTTGCAACATCAGTCTGGGTACTCCATTCAAAACCCTTTCAGAGCCACCAGCCAATCAGCATCCAGGTGTGTAGTACAGTTGGTGCCAGCAATTAAGTTTCTGTGCTCAGAAAATCATCCTCACCTGGTTCTTGTTCTGATTTGTTGTTGGTGGTCCAATCGTCTGCTAGTACCCATGTTCTGAAAATCACTGTCAAACGTATAATTGTTCTGATTGGTTGAAGGTGGTCCAATCCCCTGCTAACGATTTGATTGACAGCTATTAGCACCACCTCTATGACTAACGACTTTGAAGGGAGAGTTTTCAGACTGATATGCAGAGCGGATCAAAATTGTGGATCTTGCAAAATCAGGCTTGGTCTTGTGTCTGTTGGTAGAACACTACCTGGTTATGTGAAAGACATCAATACACCAGACACCATAACCTGGGAGATAGAATGTTTATGCGTGTGCTGGAGAGAATCTATGACAAAGGCCAGGTTGACGCAATAAGCAAAAAATGTGTGTTGGCAGGAAACAACAGAATTGCTGACGGAAACGAGAGAGATTGAAACTCTTGTAAACAGCGGCATTATGTTCAATATGGGCAGTGGAAAGAACACCAAAAACAAGAGTTAGAGAATGCGTGAGTGAGTGGCAAATATACAAAAGAAACAGAATACAAAGCAGAAAAGATGCTGGCATCCACACATACTCACACTCTCTCTCTCTCTCTTTCACACACACACACACCACAGTGTATACAGACAAGAATCTCCTGCTGTTGCTGCTGGACTTGCCTGGTTCCCACAGCCTGTCAGTGGAAACCTGCGGAGGGGAAAATATTTGGCTTAGAGGCCTGGAAGAAAAGAACGGCAGAACCCAGCTATCGGCACGCAGGCCTGGCCCGACTCGGGATGTTGGAAGAAGGGGAGAGTGGAACCCTGGGGCAAATGCTGGCCTGCATAGGAATGAGTTTGATATTTATGCCCAAACCTGACGCGACCTGACACAACTTGATGGGCCTGGATTGGCTGAAGATGAATAATTCACTTAATTGCACCAGCTTGGGCCTGAATCAAACAAAAGTACAACTTGCAATAAATCATAGTTGAAAAGTTGTTATCAAGCAAGTACAATAAGGTTTTTAAAACATTTAAAGATACACCCCTTCATTGGCGTTACAGTCCCAGAACAACAAATTTTGCCCAGGTCACTGTCGGCACAACTGTACGTGTGTGCGTCTTGGGGGAGGGGCAGAGAACAACGAGTATAGATGAGTTAGCCACTCAGAGCTCAGGTTCAGGGGAGGCAACAAAACAAAGTTTAGTACCACTTATACTGTACGTACGTTTTAGATCGAGCGTAAACAGCGACTTGGCCAGTCCGCAGAAAGAGCACGCTGTGCCTTTGGATTTTACCAGCGGCTGATCGCGTAATCAGCGCATGTCACCGTCCTCTAACCGTAAGTTGCGGCGCTCGGTTCGCAGAGTAGGAGGTTCGATATCACCTCTCATTTCTTCCAGTAACCGTATTATTGCATGACCTGTTACACACTCAATTGAAAGTTCTTGTGACAAAAATCCTCTCAGCATGTCTCCTTGGCCTGTTTCTATAGGCGTAGGTTTGGGTACGGACGGTAAGAACATGTCCATACCAATATTAAGCGACCATTAAATTATCCCTACAAAGAATTTCTATAATTGAAATGCAAATTCCTTATGAATAATAAATCTCTAGTATACATTTTCCGTTGTGATGAAGTGAGCCGCTGAAAGGCGTGTTCTGACTGTACAGTAAAATACAACTACCAATGTCATGTCAGTTTAAGCAAATGCTGCCTTGTTTCCCCTTATGCAAGCAATTACACCTGGATTACACCTGCTTTTAAGAGGCGGAGAAGTGTCACTGCAAAACAGATGTGCGCTTTCCCACGCAGTTTTCAACAACAGTCTCTTCTTATGCATCTCCTCCCAAGTTTTTGCACGAAACCCACACTTTTCCCTTGACCCTCCAATGGATGCATATACATGAGCAGAGTGCAAATTGTCACTCTGCGCTCCTGCGCCAGGTAGAATGTGGTTTTAGCCATTTGCGGTCTGTTCGTACATACAATGTCATATTTGTAGGTGCACATTGTGACGAAATTAAAACATGTTAGTACATCTGTTAGCACAAAACAAAGCAATACTATGGCTGAAAACAGTCAATTGCATTTGTGTGCTAGCCTGCAATTGTGGTGCTCATACATGTGAGTCAAAATCAATATGTATTAACCAGGACAACGCTGGTTATATTGACATGTGCCACCAAAGGTAATGCAGGCATCACAGTCAAGACACGCCAAAATCCAGTCAAATCATAGCACGGCCTGCCAGTCAAATCCATTGCAATGAAACCAACGGTGTGGGTCCAGTTGTAAATGTAATTTGACGGAAGTGAAATAGTGGTCTTAAATATAGTGTTGGGAATTTGGGAACTATAGGAAATACTTATGGTTACTTATCATAGAGGTGGTCTGGCATGACTCTCTCGTGCCCTGGGTTTTGAGTAATGGTCTGGGCGGTGTACTGAGGCGCTAAAAAACACTTGCAGAACAGGAATAGTGCCACAAATGGAGTCATAACACAAATGGAATGCACATCAGAGACCTATTTTAAACTACAGCGGTGGGCGGTGGTCTCTCTATGTATTTTTGAACAGGAATCAAAATTTTTTTGTTTAAAATTACAGTAGCAACTATCCAAGGTTTGCTTTGACAGTCAGTTTTACTTTGACAGTTGTGGTCATTTTGCAAACTATTCTGGGAGAAATCTGGAAAAACTATGAAAAACACATTGTATAAGATAAGATGAGATATCGCTTCATTAATCACGAAGGGTAAATTCCATATTCTCCACCCTGGCATTAGTGTAAAAATCCTGAATGGTTCGAGATGTGACACTTTTATAGGTTTGGCACAACTTATTTTCCTGTAATCCAGACATCCTGGTGGGTTTCTTTTCAGCACTGTCAAAAGAACTATATGACCTCTCAATCTGTGAATAATGAAAGAGCTATATTAGCCAGCAGGCAGTATCAGATAGGATTGCATCAATTAAGTTAACAGGCCAGTTCAGCACAAAGTTATGTGATAGCCTAGCATTGGAGCTAACAGTAAGAGACAACTGGAATTTCAAAGGCGATTCAAAACGTGTTGAGTGCATTTTAAACACGTGTTTTGCATCCTGTACGTGCATAACCGATGTTCATGATGAAGTGTCTTTCAGATTTGTAAAAATAGGACACTGCTGCATAATATTAATACCAACAGCTATAGTAAATTACAAAACAATATATTGTGAGAATAACAACTCTTCCATTTGTGAGTCAACCATACGTATATAACTGGCGCCTATACAGTTACTGCTGTCTCAGCGTCATGGAAATACACTATAAATTTCTTCAAGAAACACAACAAAGTATTTAGTCCAAGTGCACTCGGCACCACCGCCCGCCTGAACCGCTTCCACCCCGACTCAGCGATGAAATGTCCAGACCACAAGCTGGATTTACAACGTGCCAAAGAGGGGGAAAGGCAGAGAAAGGCGGAGAGAAGCGCAGAGGAATGAAAGAGATGAAGAGAAAAAGAAAGGGGAACGGAAAGGTTGGAAAAGCCTGAGCGAGTGAAAAAAAAGACTTTACATATTCCTCTGTGGGATTCTTGAGAAGCAGACTGGCCTGCACAACCCCTGGATGGGTTTCCAACCGTATTTCTGTTCAGACAGTCAACCACCAAGTTGGCCTCCTCAGGAAACTCAATGACAAAAATGCAGACAGGCCCGATTGTTTTCCAGAGTATTGTAAATGTAACCTTCACACAAAGGACATTTGACCGACATTATCTGTTGGACAGACATTAGCTGTTGGAAGTCTTAATGTGTATATTTTGATCAGGTGCCAAATGTTGCTTTATTGTCTGATGGATTGGCTTAGTGGTTTCTAAGATCTCTAGTGGGGTGAGTTGATAATATCTCAAGCAGAATGGCGCTATAAATGCCCAGCTGGCTCATAAAGCCGAACTCTGTACCTGCCATCCACCTGACCTGACCATCTGAATAAACCAGTTGGTTTTGTTTTACTTGTTGTTGGAAATATAGTTGGTTCTGCATCAACAGTCATCAAATCCCTGTGTTGGTCTTGGTTCTTGATTGATTACATTTCTAACATGGAATTTGTAAATAATTACTGAAAGATGCATTTAAACAAATATGTTGTTATTATTTATAACAACATATTAATAAAACTATATTTTTCTAGCAGCAGTTTCTGAAATAATTAAAACATTTGTCCTGGGAAAGTAATGGTAAACTTTGTTGGTTTTCCAAATAATGCTTTGATTTTATTATAATTATATTATAATTTATAATTTATATTAAATTTTATTTTAAGTGTGTCACCGCTATTACCACAGTAAACTTTAAACACTTTACATTAAAAGCAACAGTGTAAAAGGGAAGGCTAGTGTGTGGTATAACACTAGTAGGCGCAGGGTCATTCTAAATACTGACAAAAGAATATTATTACCTCAATCGATTGTAGCTTGGTCAAACAATTATATTCTTGTCCTGCAGATACGTTGGACAGAGAATCGTAAACAGTATACATAGTCCTGTGCTGGTATGCACCTCCATCAGTACAAAAAATCTTGGACCTCTCATGTTTTCTGACCACCTACCAACATGTGTTACTCTTTCAACATTATATTTAGTCTTCAGCAGTGCAACACATATTCCCACTGTAGCTAACCCTTAAAACGGAGCCCCCTTTCCTCTCATAGCCTCTTATTTCTGGCAATAATGAGGCACACTAGATCATGTTGTCAAGCTGGCGTCCAAGCTACACACGCAAGGACCACATTTCAGATGGGGAGTGCTCTAGGAAGATTATTTAATGTCATTCGTCAGACACCCCAGGTTGAACAAAGAGCAGCAAGTGTGCCAAAGAGCAAACGTTTTGGAGTGTGATCTTAATAGAAGATCACCCAGAGAGGGAAAATATGTCCGTCTGAATTCTCAAAACACAACAATGGAAAGATCTTTGTTCTCACTGGGAGGCTAGAAGAGGTCACACATAGATTTTCATGTAGTTTGTTTCATATTTCTACACAAATCATTATGTTTCCCTGTCAAGCAAGGGATATTAATAATTGTTGTGAGAAGAGTTCCAGCGTGGAGTGTCTGAGTATGCGCGCGCTCGTGTGTGGGTATGTGTAAATGTTATCATCGTTCTAGTTAACATCAGTTATTTAAGAGCAGCACCTGGTAAACCTGACTGGCCAGAGCCCAGCTGGGCTGTGGTGTGTCTCTGCTTTCCACCTGGCCCTTAACCCTGACCATGACCTACGGCCCCTGTAAGGTCAGCTCTGTTCCCTACATGACCGGGAATGATCAGCTGTTTCCTCAGGTCTCGGGGTTGGGATAGGTGGAGGCAGAGGTCTCCCATCCTGTCAGACAGAGGGAGAGAGGGAGAAAGCTCTTAGAACAGGCTTCCTGTTGCCAAACAGGTCCGTGTGTGCACGCCAACGGCCCCGTGTCCCTTACGTACACACCCGTGGCCACCTACCTCACTGTGACGAAACATTGTGACTAAAAACATTCAAAAAATGATTTCCTGTTAGGATCAGCTTTTGAACGATTAAGCTCTTTGCTGTTAGTAACTATTTGAGGATACAATGGTATGGCCCTCTGCTAATTGGTAATGTTTGTTGCTAAATGTATTACATATCTATAAGTTGGTCCTGATGACATGCTGCTTCCATTATTCTTACATTCACCAAATGTTGTTTGCTTATAATGAATGGTTTATTACCTATTCAGCTATTGAAAAATAATTGTAAGTAGCTTGGGATAATATCGTGTGCTAAATGCTGTAAATGTAAATGTAAAGATACCTAATGGTATCTAGTATATTTTCACCCAACATGCAGGATAAAACAAAGCATTAAAACCTAAACAGTACCCACAATAACCTCTGCCCCCCCCCCCCCTTAGTAGGAACAAATTAACAATGTGCGTCTGAACCACTTAGTCAACATCATAAGGGCTGCTAGCCTAACTACAAATTCATTATACTTGGGTGTAATGGAGTGTTTTTATGGTCACACTATTTCAAAAGGCTCTCCATCACAACAGGAAATGCTTTCTGTGGAAAAACTTGTTGATGGGGATTTATAGTACAATTATATCGTCTCGTCAGTTATGTTCTCTTCTCTTCTTTTCACTTTTCTTTTGTTTTTCTTCTCTTCTGCCCATGTCTGCTCCCAACTCTTTCGCTCCTTCTCTGTTAAGTTATTCTGAAGTGAAGGTCCTTAGAGACATGCCCAACAGGGTATAGCTAACATTAGCTGCGTCAAGCTAGCTAGCGTTAGCTGTGTCAAGCTAGGCCAAGACGACAGCTTTATGGCTCGGGGTGTGAGCGGCTCATGTCACTTCGCAGCCTCGCCTGAGACTGTAAGTGATTTCACTGACCGTGCCCAGTTAAACCGTCATCATCTCGTCGTCCTCGCCTCCATCATGACTGTCAGCGTTCCTGCTCACTCCCAAAAGAGAGGAAATGCGCAGTGATGTCTAGTCGGGTCCTCAGTCAGGCCACATATGTGAGTGTGCGAGCAGAATTATAAAAAAACATAAATTCCACATCATGGATTGATTGCACTGGGGAAATGTATTACTGCCAGACATGAACAAGCACTCACATACTCAAAACGCGTGCATACTCGCATACTCAAAAAACAGTGAAGTGCGCACACACACACACACATACGCGCATACTTCTCCTGCCCACTGTGTGTGTGCTTGAAGACATCCTGAAAGGTCTTTTTTAATAAAAAAACTAAAAAAGTATGCATGTTTTCACTGTTGCCAGGGTGAGCAAGGCCCAAACACACACTTAATTTCGTTCCCAAGCTCACATCCTCTCTACCACGAACACACACACACACACACACACACACTCACTCAATCACACATAAACTCATACACATGTACCCTCACAATCCCACTGACAAATACACTCACTGACGTGACTCACACACACACACACACACACACACACACACACACACACACACTCATTCACACGTAGACTCATAATCCGACACTCCACACACATAAACATGCACAACAAGAGCCAGGCCAGGCGTTTGTGTCAGCCCCTTGAATCCCCAGAGAGACGCAGGCGTGTCCGGAGAGGCTTTTCCAGCAGAAAACTCGGGGTATTTTCCAGCCCCTGGCCTCTTCTCTATTAGCCTGGCCGGCCTACAAAGGGGCTCTGGCAGTAAATCCAGTGTTGAGCTTGTTATGGCGCAACAGTTTTGACAGGCAGAAATGTCACAGGACTCCTCTGCCAGACCACAGCCAACGGCTGGCTACATAAATAAACAAGAGCCTAGAGGGGATTCCTGCAGTGTGCACGTCACCGAGAGCCCTCTGGCAGGGTTTGTGTGTGTGTGTGTGTGTGTGTGGCAGGCAGAGGGGTTGGGTTAGGATGTTTGTGTATGATTGTTTGTGCATCATTAGCGTTTCATGCATTATGTCTGTGTGTGTGTGTGTGTCCCAAGATGTGATTTCGGTGATGAACTACTTCTGAAATGAAATCTGTGAGAATTACACATGCTGCACGCACACACACAAACACATCATCGAGAATCGTTCAGGAATAATTAATCTTAGCTGTAATGTAGCCAGTGAAGCGTACACACACACACACACACACACACACACAGGGAAACTCGTATAGCATATATACTGTATTTTCAGATGGACTATTGTGTGCGTATTGTGTGTGTGTGTCCTGTAACCTGCTGTCAGTAACCCGTCTGGGCTGTTATGAGCTTAAGAGAGTCCCCCTCTGCACGCACGCACACAGACACGCACAGGCAGACACAGAAAGCTGAGATTGTGACATTGATCCAGTGGGGTTCCCCCATCCACAGTCAGTGACTCGGTAACGACTTGCACATGTGCCTGGGTGCTGGCAACTGAGGACCTATGAAAGAGCACACCCTATGAGAGAGCTACGTACCATCCCCCTGAAACACACACACACACACACACACACACACACACACACACACACACACACACACTCCTCATGACATTCCAAGCATAATTAATCTCGCCATACTTTTGCCTGCCCAACTCCTCTCTTACTTTTGCGCCTGTCGTCGCTGCCTTTCCTCTTGGCCGATCACCGCCTTTGCTTGGCTTTCCGTCCGCTCTTTCCATTTCTTATTCCCTCTGGGTTTTTTACCCCCGCCTCTCTACATTAAGTTGACCCCCCCCCGTCCCCTAATTTATCAAATACTTAAGAGAAACATTTTAAGTGCCAGAGTGAGAACAATTTCTATCTACGCTATCAAAGAATCTGTCCAGGAAATTCTTATTCACGCACTTTATCCCAACTTTACTGTACTGTAATGGCAACCAGGCCCATGTTTTTCAGTGTACAGTGTTTTCATAGCATTTCTTTAAGAGATATTTAAGACATTTGGAAGTTTAATCCTATTTATTTATAATGTTAACTAAATGGGAACAAACTTTATTCAGCTGCAAAATCACTTAAAGATAAGTCACGGCATACTTGAGGCAAACATTATGCCACGGCAGGTAATCATAGTAAATTTAAGCCATTATTTCATCATTGTAAAGTGGAAAAAAGGGTAAATGTTTTACTATGACTGTTTATTTTCCATTTTAAGAGATTGCTATAGGAGAAACTCACATATTCAGTCAATTGATTGATGTGAAAAAATATTGTATTTATTATATTTTGTGATCAAATACTAGATCAGTTGAAAATGACACGACACATGTTTCTTGAGCAACATGAGTTAAACCCCCACAGTTAAATTCATCTCTGGAGATTTTAAACCTAATGACATTACATTTTTGTCACCCTGCCATTATGTTAACTATATTCATATTTGGCTCCTTTCATTGTAGTGCACAGTAAAACGTGCTTGTTATCAGCTAGCATGAGAGAGGCTTTAACATTGCCAGCCAGATACAGCATATATATACCCAGTACCCACATGGACTGAGTTTGCAGTATATTATAGGCATTGTCACGAATGAGTAGTGCAGCCTTAATATAGGGCCAAGGGAATATTACCGAATCAAAAGCCAGCTAGCATTTACAGTCAGGAGGAATACTTATCTGCATGGCGACATGACTACACCGGAGGTTTTAGCAAAATAGGAAAACTCGTTGCAGTCCATCATTTTTAGTGCACCATATCACCTCAGACTGAAATTATGGCATATTAGAGACAGGGAGGGATACAAAGATTGGACTGAAGGAAAATAGTTTCACAACGTAGATCCTAGTTATTCATGCTTTGGAACATGACCATGATGGCTGTTTTAGCAATTGTTGCGTAGACACACACACACTCAAAGATATAAGTATTTAGGCACACAGCATACATTGGCCGGGCCTACCATCACTCCTGGGAATATTGTTCACATTGTTTGGCTCTGTGTCCAACAGAGATTCAACAGCCATATTTATTATTAAACTACCCCCCTCCCCATGTGTGTGTGTGTGTGTGTGTGTGTGTGTGTGTGTGTGTGTGTGTGTGTGTGTGTGTGTGTGTGAGTGTTTTATAGGCACTGGTACAAAAAAAAAAACAATA
>JAOEHI010052558.1:0-16531 GCA_025447815.1 Percopsis transmontana | reverse complement strand
ACACACACACACACACACACACACACACACACACACACACACACACACACACACACACATACACACACACACACAGACACCATTATTACTATATCTCTGTCGGCATGGAAACAGAGAGCCTGGGCCTCTTGTGTTCAGTGCTACAGGTTGAGACCTTTGGTAAAGCTGAACCATAGACTTGTGAGAGCCCATGATGATCATCTCCCTAATGCTTCACAGCAGAACATTGTCAGAAAAAATACACACACACACACACACACATACAGTTTCTGTTTTTGTAATCTATCTCTTGTCTTCCTAGTGTGGTTGCAGTCATAGGGGGGGTGGTCAGATCAGAGCTGGCAGTTACCACAGCAACTTTTATCTGGACACTGCTTCCCACACAGTAGAAAACGGTGTGTGTGTGTGTGTGTGGTTGTGTGTGTGTGTGTGTGTGTGTGTGTGTGTGTGTGTGTGTGTGTGTGTGTGACTGAACTGGCTTTATTGAAGAAATCCCATAACATAACATCATTACTGCCAGCATCACAGCTGTGAGAGAACAACAACTGCTTGTTCCTAAAGAACATCATGAAACACAAGACAGGGTTATTCTGTGCAAAGGTGAGGCTTCCTAGAGTAAAGGAAGCAACTGTGTGTGTGTGTGTGTGTGTGTGTGTGTCTGGCCTCCTCTCTCTTTAACAGAAGGAGTCAGTATGTTCTTTGTATGTACGTGTGTGTGTGTGTGTGTGTGTGTGTACTGTATGTTTATGAGAACGAGCGAGTGTCGGGACGATTGTGTCCTGTATGTGAGTGTGTGTGTGTTTGTGTGTGTGTTTGTGTATATATGCCTGTCTGGGTGGGCATGCGGGTGTGTGTGTATGATGTGTGCGTGTGTACAAAATGTTTCAACAGTGAGACCAAATAAAGCATTATAAGGATCAGAAGCGCCCCCCCCTCCAAAATCCCCTTCACCCCACCATCCCCCCATGCGAACCTCAACATATCCAGTGTGTTATGAAACAAGATCTCCAACTGTATATAAATACACCCGGAGAGGAAGATACACACACACACACCCTTCTATATCCTCATTGAAATCTCAGCAGTTCCTGTTGTGAGGAGCCACCGTACGGGGTATCGCTAGCGCGCCATTCACAGCGTTAGTAACACACATGCCGCCGAGCAGAGCGCCAGAGGAAAGAGGGCTGTTGAGAATGTTTAAATAAAAAGACATTTTTAGAAAGTTCCTCCTGAGAGGGGAAACAAAGGGGGGAAGTGGCATGATGTCGCGCAGGAGGGTCACCGGTGGCTTGGTGGACACGCCTATGGAACACAATTGAATATACATATTGACAGTGTCTGTTTTTTTCTACAAACACATACACACACTTGCGTGTGTGGATAAACATAGTCAAGGTCCTAGTCTCAAAATAGCCATTTCCTCTGTGTCAACAGTGCTCAGTGCATTATTTGCCTTCATGCTTATGATTGCACTCACTGTACGTCACTTTGAAAAAAAAGCGTCTGCTAAATTATCTAATTGTAATAAAGAAAAGCTTCATTTTTCGTTCTGTGTTGTGATAAGATATGATGGCTTACACAGAGATAATTATGCAAAGTGGAATACAAATACCGTTTCACCATGACAGGAGTGACATTACTCTCTGTTGTGTTTGTTGTTGGGTGGTTTGTTGTCTGCTGCAAAGGACAGCTTGTTCTACTCCTCAGAGTATTCTGGAAGAGGCTTCAACATGGTCGCCTTGTTTACAGGAAATATTTACCACACAACCAATAAAACAAACCTTCCCCTCCATCCAAATACACCCAGCCTAGGCCGAAATAGAGACAGTATCTTTGTATCTTCTGAAATGTAAAGTGCGTCGGGAAAACAATAATTCACGTGTCCAAATCTCTCCATCTGTCTCCAACCTTCAAGGATTGATGGAGAGCTATGGATCAGATATGAATGCTTGAGACATGCCTGGTCTCAGAATTAAAGTGAGAGAAGGAAGGCACATCTGGTGCAGGTTAGACCAACCGTAGCTTGCAGAAACTTCAAAACCTGCGGGGGTCATGCCATCAATCATCCCTCCTCTCTTCTCACTCACCCTCTCGTTGCATAACTGTAACAGTAAAGTTAAGCTAAGGCTCCAGCCTGTTCTAAGTCAGAACAAAGGAACCATAGGGCTACTGTACATTTGCAAGGCTGGTGGTTATTAGTAAACAAAGCTTAAATCACAGGCTGGAGACTCGCCTAAAAGAGGGGGTAATGTAGGCTAACCAAAATAGGTCTATTAGCCTCAAGTGTAAAATACCAGATTTAGGTTTAAGATTCGTTTAGGTTTGTTTAAGGTGTTTTGCAAGCAGTGATATTCCGGCTTCGGTGGAGGATGCTTAAACCCATCCAGCCGTGCTAGCTGCAACAGACATGATAAAGTGACAGAGGGTTGACGGCATGATCTCATTCGTTTGGATAAAACAACAGACTCCTTCTAACTCAATAATAGGAAAGCCACTCTCTGTAATGCTAGATTTCACTTGGGTTGAATATTGAGAAGGCAGGGAGGCGCAGGTCCATTAAAGCATATGGGACTGCACCCACTGACTCACAACATTCACATTTCATGTTGCTTACTTTACAAGCTCACACAGATTTCACATTTACAAATAGACTGACACACTGCAAGTGCAAGCTCATAGAACTGACACAAGATTTAGCACAGTGGAAAAAGGTATGTTGAGCAACGTTCCCCTGCTGTAGGCCACTGGCACATGATTCAGACTCCTCAATATGGGAAAAAAAGTGAAAGAACACACAGAGAAGGCCGGAATCTGAGAATGATTAGAGATACAGACACGCCTGCTATTATTGGCCGAATAAGGCCTGACACCATCATGACCTGAACATTACTGTAGCGCTGCCAGCTGATGGCTAGCTGGTATTGCTCACAACAGAACAAGCCAGCTAGCTCAGCTGAGCCAGGTGCAGGGATGTTTATGTTCCCCGGAAAATTATGGCAAATATTATTGCAGCCTGCTGTCCTCGCATGCTTTGCTGGTGTGCGTACCTTGGAGAACCAGCCATAGCTCATTCACAAAGACCGAAGTAGTGCACAGGAGGGTTAGGGGAAGAGTCAGAGAAATCCCAGGTGATTGGGACAGGCCATTTAAACACTTAAGCAGTTATGATATTATAAAGATAAACCAAAGTACTTGCAAGATATTAAGTGCACTCCACAGATTCAATGTGTATGTAATGATGTAATGTAAAAGTGTTTTTTTTTTCGCTGTCCTTTTCCCCGGCCCACTGATGTCCACACAGAGGAAACTAAAGAAACCTTATTGTAATTATTCAATGTTCTGCTGGACCAGTCACAAAAACATTGTGCACAAGCAGTGTTTGATTCACTTGCATCCTCGGGGGCCCCAGTGATGGGACAGAGGAATAAAGAGAGCATTTTTGCAGGATGTGTCGAGAAACCCTGGTGGTCACAATGCTTTGACTCTCTTCACACGTGCAATTCCACTCCCTGTAGTTCCTCTGAGATCCAAAAAGTTGGGTCTGTGATGATGCGGATGATTCAACTCTACTTCCAGACACTTGCCTCATTTGGATGAGCTAAGACATACTTTTCACACAAACATGCACTAGCGTCTTTGTGCACTCATGCACACACACATACACATGTACAGACACATGCTGATGTACACAATCCCTCCTTTTTTTGGTGCAAATCTTAACCTATGAGCTAATTCCAAATATATTTTTCCCCCTCCAGCGCAGGATGTAACACGGTACCAAAGACATGGTTCTTTTAGAATATTCTGTCAAAATAATGATGTAATGGTTGTAACATTGTACATGTTTACTTTGGGACATTTAACTGGGGTCTTATTTAATATGCAGCTAGCATGCATCAATACTTTTATTCCTTGTGTAAGCTGCAAAGAAGTTTCGAGTAAAAAAATAGAAAAATGTGCTTTCTTTTAAATGAACAAAGGCTCAGATCTATTGTGATGACTGTAAAGTATTCGTCCTAGGAATATAAATAAAGGGCTGCCCATTCCAGTGCAAAAACAAACAGCATTTATTCATAACAGTTATTAATAAATGTTTCCTTGTGAGGAGTGTGGACTAATTAAAAAGCATTGTTTGTTACCAGTAATATTGTGATTGTGCAGTCAGACTTAATGCTCCACAGCCTTTCACATTGCTGTATAGTGGGATTTTTGCATTTGTTTCTTAGAATGTTCTACTACAAGTCCTGCCTTGGAGATCCTCTACTCTTATCTAGATATATATATATCAGCCTTACACTATGAGAACCAATAACTATATAAATTGAACATACAAACATGTAGCTTGGTGTAGACAGACAGATTTTAACTGACAAGTTAAGTTTAAATCCACCCATTGTCAATTTTCATATACCCATCAAATACAAATCAAAAAACACACTCACACGCACAAGCACGGCTGTGGTGCCAAAGAGTCTGAAAGGGGTTCTAATGGGGGTCTAAGACAAGCTGGGTCCGTTTAGACATGGTGTTGTACAGACTGCACATAAAAGAGAGGGAACCTTTGCAGAGATCCAAAATGGGAACAAAAACAACAGCAACCCCCGCAGAGACACACTAAGACTAAACTAATATCCCATTTTAAATCAATATCACATAGGACAGTTCTCAGGTGTTGCTGGTTATGACCTCCTGGAGAGCGAGGGTCCTCTTTTCATCCCCAGAAGGAGGGCTGGGTTTGAAGCTGGAGTCTTGACACCCTGACACACCAACCTGCTGAGACTGGCCGGGTCCTGTCTCACATTCTCAAAAGCACGGTCCCTATATGTAGTTAGGACCACAAACACCATCTGGTTTTGATTTAGTTTTGCAATATTGGAGTGACAGTGAAGACATTTAGATAGTAATCATAATGGCTCGAGCCAGCCAAAGTGTTTAAAAAGCTGCATCCCTGATACGTGAATAGAGCTTTAGGGTTAGGGGTTCACAATGTTAAAGAATGAGTTGATTCAAATAGTGACAGGTTGTGTGTGTGTGTGCGTGTGTGTGTGTGTGTGTGTGCGTGCGCACAGTGTACGATGAAGGTGTGAGCTTGACCTCGTGGCTTTTCCCCATTTCTAGAGAAGTTATCTGAAGCTTGACACAGTCCCTCAGATCTGACATTTGGCTGGTTCACCCAGCGAGACACCTCCTTGAGCTACAGGCTGCTTTGAAGGGGATGTAATCATGTACCATTTTGCAATTCGCCAGACCATTTGGTTGCCTTTAAAACATCATGGCTTTACAAGGCCTGGTATTCTGACAGGCCTGAGTGCAGTTATACTGCATAGCCTGAGTGTTTATTCATTATGGCTTGACATTAACACCAACCCACCACATGCGGATAGAATTGGACGTGGACAAGCACTCGGGCTCTTCAAAGTACCGCATACTTAATTTTCTCCTCTGCGGACGAGTCTCAGCACCTTGTGGGCATGTTGGCTATTTCTTTATATGCAAGACCGTCCATATGCCAGAAAATACTTTTTCTATCAGCACCAACTGTTTCCCATGCACAATATTGGTGTAATTAAAGGATTCGCTGAAAAGAAATATTTTTTTATTGCAATGTTTACACTATTCATGAACCAAGCAGGACATCCCCTGACGGATGTGTGGCTACGGCAGGTCGCATAATGTGCACAGGTCTGCGCAGAACAGTAAAGTTGTTGGGATTTTTATGAATTTCAGTTGATTAGACCAAATTAAGTTGTTGTTTCTGCATAGAGTTCTAGCACTTCATAGAACTTCTACTTTGTATTATTTACTGCTGTTAATAAATATTTTATATTAATATTTATTGTTAATAATTAACGTAGGCTACTCTTGTTATGTCTTTGTATTAATCGGTTGCACGTTTTTTTTAATACAAAAGGAGCTTTACATACAACCTTATCAGAGCTGAAAATTTGATTTCTGTACTGTACATTTTATGTAGTCTTGATTTGGGTGTTTACAGTGGTCTTTTACATTTTAAAGGGTTGTAAATCTAGTTCTTCAAGTCAATTGTAGCACACCATAGTCAACTTTATTCAAATAAAACCTAAATTCCCAACAACACACTTGTGGCTAGCGAAAATGCTGAGTGGCAAACTTTGGATAACCACTAGCCACAGTGGCTGGTGAGCAAAAACGTTAACATCAAGCCCTGCCTGCGTGTATGGAGAGTGAGAGGAGTACAAATTATGGGAGCGAAATCTTTCAGTATTTTGGTATTTTGGGCAGGGCAAGACAACATGTGTGTCATCTGTCAGTTACATAACAATGGTGTGGCATCTTGCCCTGTTATTGTGGACCAGACCCTATTCTGACTATAATGCTGCTGATACACAAAACATCTGATGCTTTCTCAATTCCTGGGTCCCTGATTTATGATCACGTTCTGTGGTCTGTCGAGCCAAATTAAATTGAGCTAATATTGTTTCAAATGGCCTTACTTTTAGCCTATATCTGGGGAATGTAAGCTAATATGGATTCTTTATAGGACCTACCGTCAAAACTCCAGTATTTTAATGCAGTCAAGAAGTAAGATGATTTTATTGTTTGAATTGAAACATAGAAATTCTTAAAATAGTTTCAGTGTCTTTCTCAAGCTCTCCTAAAGGGATTGTTAGGTCATATCTATAATTTCTCCAGCATTTCTATCTTCTGCTCATGTTAAGCAAATATAATACCATAGCAGATCATCATTGCACACCTGAGAAGTTTTGAAGTGAATCTATCACTGAATATATTGTTTTTTGCTGTTAATATTTTCCCTGCATATCAGTCTCCCACACAGAGCAAATATAAAGCAAACAGAAAAGGCGCCACTAGGAATAAGTTCATATAACAGACTAGGCTATGCTGTTTATATGATCTGTATTCAAATTTGGAATATTATATTCTGAATAATAACGTAATATTTGTGTTTGTGTAATCGTGATCAATGCTTGTCCAGAACACCATGGAGGGAGGATAAGTAGAGATTTTTATAGCGTAAAATATCTATTTGCAGAAGACTCTAAAATATCAAAGTTTCACAGCATTTATATTTTGAATAGAGATCTGCAAAGAGATCAGATACAGAAACAAGAGCAAAAGATAAACATAATCTAATAATAATAAAACTCTGAACCAGAGCGCCTGTTTTTTTAGTTGAGCTTCCCTGTGTAAGAAATTATACTGGGTAAAACATTACAACGCACCACAAAGGAGGGAAACGCATACAAAGGCGGTAGACCTGGCCTTCAAGGGCCTTTAAAAGCTCTTATAATAAGACAACACTGCTATTTCTCTTTCAACAATACTCTCCTCTGCTCCATTTCACTTGCACATAAATGCTAATTAACACAGGTACATGAACAGATTGCACTTCCTGTCTAATATTTTCCATTGTGTTTTTGGGACTTTTATGGAAACCTAATCATTAATGTTTACTTGACATGTACTTGCCATTTACTCCAGCAAAAACACATTACATAAACACAGCGTGTACAATGTAGGCCACCTTCATTTCCACCATTGATCCTTTACCCAATCAAATCCACACGTGAACACTTCACTCGATAGATATCAGATGGAAATATCTGGGAACAAAAAAAGAACAATCTCTACGATGACATCATTCCCACATCCACAGACCTATCTATCTCATCAATCCCAAAACTTTTAAAAACTAGAATATAAATCCTGCATCTTTTTTTCATGCACCACTTATACTCATATAGCTTTCAAGAAAACACAATTATTTTACATACCTGAATTATGCCTGCCCTGAGGGGAGAGTGAAAGAGAGACACAGTAGAGCAGCAAATAATGTTATAGTATGAATAATGAGTTCCCTCTGCAATGGGGCCTCCACTACCTCTAATGACAGAGACCTGTTTTAGATTAGGTACACACACACACACAGGGGAGAAGAGAGCAGGGGGTCCTATCGGTTCAGATAATCTGTTGCCTACGGCGATGGGGTCTTATATGTTGGGACAGCTAATAAATCATCAAGTGATGAGGAAACAGTGAGAGTTAGAGGGTATTTACTCTGCTACAAGTTGTCAAATATGCATGTACATGTTTCTCTCCTTGGTTCTCTCCTAAGAGTTTTTATGAGAGCATAATGCATCGAAATGCCACATCCAATGCTGAATGGATTTTCCAAACCTTTCCAACATTTGAAGCATTCACATTTTTTTAGTTGCATTATATTGGAGATTTCTAACCTTCAGACCTTAATTTGCATTTACTAATTAGCATGATTTTAACAGATGTGCAATAACTAGTAAAATTAGTTGGTGCAGCGGTGGGCTAGATTAATAACCTGCATATTTTTGGTTCTCCAATAGCACATGATCAACTTCCGTTATTAGAGTTAGGCTAAATACGGTGCACATCTGCCACCTCCTGGCCATACACCATATTAGCTGTTTCTAATGTCAACAACAACAACAATAATAATAATAATAATAATAATAATAATAACCAAATAATAAAAAAGTTTATTTAAAAAAAAAAATGACAACCAAACTTCTGTAACATATTTTCCTACATAGTTCACCAATGTATTCATATCAATTATGTTTATAAGTTATATATCAAAGCATTCAATAATTTTTTTTTAAATAATTTTGATAAACTACTTTATTTAAAATTAATAATTGTTAGAGATGTCTGTTTTTTATCATTACATTTGCTGCCCACTGTATTGGGTCCATCTTTTCCGAGAAAATCCTCGGAAAAGAAGTGATGTGTTCTAGGTTTCCTTAAGTTTATTTTGGGCAGAAATCTGACTCCAGTGGGCCTCTGTGTGACAAGAGGTTGGCTAAAATTATCAAACAAGGTAATATGGGATAGAAAGTTGCTATTATTTGTAATTAAATATTGCATCTCATACGGTAGGTGTTAAATTCATAGTGTACTTTGTTTAGAAGACGAATACAGCTTGATTAAAGCATCAAAGAACTGACTATTAATTTCAACCCGACTAAAGCACTGTAGTACTGATTCACACGGCCACAATGGTTTCCTCCTTTGCCGTGTCTAGGTGTCAGAGTGGGCCTGGCTGTTCGTTTTTTTCAGTCTCACAGTTCACATTCTTCCCCACAACTCCTAGCTTCACTGGCAGTGAGGCAGGGTAAACGAGGGCGAGAAAGGAAGCATAATCCTTAACCCAACGCCTCCTCATCGCTTCTCCAGTTTCTTGAATTTTGCCTCTGCATGGACAGAAAGACAAAGTCTGAATACAACATAACAGACTGCATTTGTGCACATAGCAGAGAGGTGGAAGTGGCTACAATAGGGAACCTTCTGTGGTGTCAAGAGAGCCATCTGCTGTTGGAGAATGTAATAGCTTGACATGGGTGCTGACATAAGGGTTTGGCCACAGATACCACTAACAAATGCTAGTTTCCAGATACTTCCTGCTGATATACTATTATGTAGAGAATTTCTGCATAAGTAAACTGGGAATACAAGAAAGCCACTAACAGCCTCTATGTTTCGGAAATCAGATATAGTGCATGAGTGGAGTAATATTACAAAATAAAACCTGTGTTTTCTCTGGTGTACCATATTTATAGAATGTATAAAAACAGGGGTGTTCCCTTATCACAATAGATATAGCCTGAAATATGAATAGGGTACATCACAATTGCCCATTTTGAAGAATATATGCATAGACACTTTAGAACCTGTTGAAGGGCATCTCACCCAATTTCTTAGAGTAGGTGTCCAGTTTATAGGCAGCCTGTTCGAGGGCAGACACTTGTTCTTCAATTTGATTTATTTGGTCCAAGTAAGGCTGTAGGCTGGCATCTGGGGAAGAGAGTTTTTTTTTTTTAAGTAATTGTTTATATATAAAATAATCACTTGGTAATGCATATGTCTGCCTACTCCAGTGAATTAAATACACATGCCGCTCCCTGCCACCCCACGAGACTGCTGTAAAACAGTCATTCATTCATATACACACATACATGCATACATACATACATACATACATATTGTTTTTAGAAATTTATAAACAATATAGAGTAACATGATATGAACACAAAACATGGAACAGCATCTTCTGAATTGTGCTTTACCAAAACAGATGATATGATATGAAAACAATTCACAACATGCAATACATTAAAAAAAAAAACACCTACTGACTGGATCACTCACACTTGTTGTTGAGGTCCTGCAGGTTGCGGCTGATATTGATGCTTATGTCTTTCATCTCCATGTACTTCAAACTTGTCAGCTTGTTCATGTTTTCCAACAGGCGGTAGTCCTCACAGGTAGCTGCCAACACAGACATGCAAGGTATTTAATTTAAAAGGAAAAGTGGCAGGTAAATATCAGTAAATGCCTCTGTAGAATAATCTGTGTTTGGCAAAGAGGGTAAAATAAAAATAGCTCCTGTACAGAAATGTAGTAGCTTACTACCGCTCCAGCAGGACCAAAATATTGGCCTGGAAGGGGCAAGCTGGCCCTCTCGAAATGCAAAAGGTTCCTGAAACTGTAGTTTCAGAGCACTAGTTCTAGACCAATTTCAGTGTGGTGGACAACGCTCTAATGTTACAATAGAAAAATACTTGTGAGTTCTCCCTGCAGGAAGACAGCCATCTTCTCAAACATATCCGTGCACAGCTCGTTGACATCAGGTTCTGCAGGCTCCACAGCTTCCTCAGCTGTCTCCACACCGCCATCACCTACACACAAAACAGTGTTGACCGAGTTCAGCTAGGACATGTAAAAGGTCTAGCAGACATGTCCTTAGCTTTTCTGGGGAAAGACACTACACACAAAGTGTAAATAATAATAATAACTATTTATATAGCACTTGTCAAAACAAATGCTACAAAGTGCTCTACAGGAACCAAAAAGTCAATGCAGTGACTGAAAAAATATTTCAGTTACATTGCAAACTATGGTGGACTGAATCCCTCCATATTTGGATGATGGTTCTATCTCACACATTGAAGCGTATTAGCTTACTGTTGGCGCTGGGCTTTTTAGGCGCTGGTAGCCTTTCCACTGCACCCCCCGGGCCTTCTCCGCGAGCACTGGAGCCTTCAGCTAGGTTCAGTGCCGTTGGATGAGCCATCGGTACTCTGGAGATGCTGTCCATTGCAGCGGCCTCTTCCCCTGTTGCAGCCATTTTCTGTAGTCTTGCCCTTCCTTGTCACGTGATTCACATTTTCACGTGATGTTCTCCATCACCCCCAGCCCCACCCCTGCGCGCAGGGTGCAGAGTCGCAGTACAATCAGATCTGCCCCCGGGGTTTCCCTCATGGCCACTAGCGATTTTGCGATTCTGCGCGCGCGCACGCACAATGCCACACCCTTTTCATATGTCAGGTCAGGTGGCACACTGTCATTGTAAACAATACTGTAAACGAGTTTAGCACTGTTATGTCGCCAACTTTTTAATAGAATACGTAAAGAGTACGACATTTTGTGGCTCTCTACTCATTTTATATGGTTAATATTTTGTATGTCGTATAATAAATAAGTAAATTATATTTATCAGGGTAATTATTGTTTTTTCTAAAATTATGTAATGTAGTGTTCAATTTATGAATAGCATTCTTTAATGGGTGGGTCAGGGTGACGCACTGTACGCATTCACGGAAACGTTCAGCGCTGTTGTGGGAATCCATCGTGACAGGTTAGGAGCAGACTGTAAACATGGCGGCGTGCAGAGCTACAGAGCTGTGCTGTACACCCCATTACTATTAGTCTGAGGAACAGAGATATCCAAATCATGGAGACCGAAGAGGAGCAGCATATGACAACGCTCCTCTGCATGGGCTTTCCAGACCCCGTTGCGATACGGAAAGCTCTACGCTTGGCAAAGAACGACATAAACGAGGCTGTCGCGCTTCTAACGAACGAAAGCCCCGGGCTCGGGTATGGATACGAGCCGATGGAGAGCGGGCCTACCCCGGGCTTGGGGTCCAGCGGAGACGGGGAAAGCAGTAGTCGAACTGGGACTGGAGGGTTTGATCCTCCGCCTGCATACCACGATGTTGTGGATAGCGAGGTAAGGGCAGTCAACTGGATGATTTCAGTAAGCATTAGCTGAATCTATGTGTGTGAGAGAGAGAGTGAGTGAGTAACAGGCTTGCGGTGGGAAAGAGACCGGACTCGCCCATTTAGCAGCCTCCATTGCTAAGTATTCAACAAGCCTGGCTGTCAAAGCCGGATTGAATTGACGCGGCATGTCTAAAGCATACGTTATTCTTAGTAAATCACTGTGGTGAATGGAGAATTTTTCCTACCGAATATTTATATTGTCTGGCTCAAATAGTACGGTCTGTTTAGTGTGAGACAACTCTAACTTACTAGCTACTAGCTGGCTAGCTTACAAGTTAGCTCAAGTGTTCCACGCGCGAGTTAACTAGACCAGTAGTAGTAGCTCGCGCTGAGATTTCAGGGGTCGTTTTTTGGGGAGGTGGTAAAGCAAGGAAAGCGAAATGAACAACCATACGCATCAACACTCAATTATGGATGTATAAGTGAATGTGTTTAGCATTGGCGGTATTACACAGAAATGGCATGTTGCACACGGTAGCCACCGTCTTTTCGTAAAGCAAGGCGGTCACCCTTCGATTGCTCCTGACGGCTCTGCAGTGCACTCAAGCTGGACTCAGAAGCGATTTCGCAAGGGCAGTGACATATGTGGCCATTTTGTGCATTTTGACATCAGCAGAAAAACAGTCTTTACGGGATCAAAATGTCACAATAGCGTATTGGTGTTTTTGTTTATATCTAATCTCAGGAGCCAATTAATACATCGCAATACATGATTGTTGCGTATTCACAGACCCATTGGCTCATTGTCAAGGCCTGGTGCCCCACACCTCAAGAGATACGAAAGCTTGTGACACTTGTCAATCATTTACGGATGTCACTTTTATCAGAACGTTATACCAACCATTCAATCATAATCACAAAACGCCATTGATGGACATGTTGAGATACTGAGGACTTTGAGGTAGTTTGTTTTCACCAACCACCCTTGCAAACCTGTTGCTTTCACAAAAGCATTCAGGGAGTCAGTACTTTAATTCACAATCCAATGTTCAGATTTAAGCTTTATGATTTTGAAATGTATGTGTCCCTTTTGAATGCATCATCTAGTGAACAGATGAGTTATGCAATGATCTGATATTTGCAATTACTCTTAGTAGGTTAATATGCAATATAACGTGATGTACATAGTAAGATGATGCTGCCTTTGCAATGAAGTTGAGGTACTTGGTAACTTATCTAGCTCTTGTGAGTGATGGTGTCACTTGTTATATTATAATCGATGACTGTGATGTAAAGCTTCACCTACTGTCAACAAATATACATTTAAGTTTCTTTGGACTGTGACTGATGAATGTTAAATGTAAATGCAAACACAACGAAATAATAATGGTGGCTGCAGTGATTCAACGTGTGTTATAGACAATGCTCTAGAGCAGGCCTAAAAGACATAGGGGCCAAGGTCTAATACCTATTTATACATTCCTTGTGTGACACCATTTGACAGGCTTTACTTGTAAAGGTAGACTGAAATACTCATTAAGGCATGGCATTATGATGCTGATAATTTTTTAATCTGACAATATTTTATCTTGTGCCTAGATGGTGTTGCAGTCTTTGTTTTGTTGTTTCACCACATTGGTCCGGCCTGAACAGCTTTGCTACACAACACTTTAACACACAGCGAGTTCGTGCAGTCGATTTTTTACATGTTGCAAATTCTGCACATAATGTGTTGTAAAGTAGTAGTGTTGTTTTTGATGCAGTGCAGATCTCATTCACCCATTGCTCATATGGAAAAGATTATTAATACTTCTGGAACGGCTTTCCGCATAAAAGCTTATCATCTCTCCAAAAACATTTCCCCCCCTTTTCCTGTGTATAGTTTGTACATCGGAGGCATGTCATAGGCTTTTGGCTTGGCGATTCCCCTAAATATAGCTCTGCAGTCACTTTCTGACACGCACAAACATGCTGCAGTTTTTGCAGGGGGTCCCAGAGGTGCTGTTGTGTGCATGGTAACAGACTGGCACAGAGGTTCCTCTCTAACTGTGCAAAGATGCATGTTTCCCACTGGAGAGTAGAGCGTTTCCCCATTTAGCTTCAGTGTTCAAAACATTGCGCTATCTGCAGCCTCTCTGCTTGTTTTGTTCCTGTGTTTGATGTTGATTTGTGAAAGGACTGTACACATTGTGTGTTGACAGTGTGTTGTTTAGGACATCTGCTCTCCCTGACTGTGTGAATCAGGAATAATCATAAACCAGGCTGTGTTGTGGGACTCCAGGAATTGGTTTGCTGTAACTGGCAGTGCAAAGCAATTTTGATTTAAATGTGTGTATCACATTTGGTTTGATTGGTTGGTTTGGGAAAGACTTCTAATCTCCTTTCTCCTTCCATCCCCTATGAATCCCTCATCTCCATTATTGTTTTGAAAGGAAGAAGATGAAATATGATGCCTCTCTATTGCATCCCTCTACCCTCCACTCCCTTCTGTTCTGTCCTGCACAGTCCATCGCCATATATATATCACAATATTCATCTGTACTTTACAGAACAGTGTGAACCCATTCACCATTAGGTTCTTTATAATGAGCTAGCAAGCTACATGGTAGGTTGTTATAGGCACTATATGCCTGTATTCTGGTTCCTATTTTCCAAATACGATGGATTTTGATGTCCCTGTTTTTGATTTGAATGCCCTACCATTCCACTGGGCAGCACTGCTTCAGGAGAGGGACCTCTGCCATGTAATTCATTAATAATCAGGTTACTTCCTTTCATTAATATGTAAACAACTAGATGATGTAAATAATTCAAAAAATCCTTTTCTCTCACTTCTCTTGGTGCACAGACTTGACGACAACTAGCTGTTCTGTTTTCTATAACCATTTTTGTCATTGCTTCTCACACACACGAGCTGTGGATTTTCACAGGGTATGAAAAAAGGATCTGGCCCCACAGAACATGCAAAATGATTTCTTTTATCTGCCACCTAGACGTGGGTGGGGGGTGAAACTGGAAAGGTGTTATTGAATGTTTTATTA
Source organism: Percopsis transmontana (assembly GCA_025447815.1). Lineage (NCBI taxonomy): Eukaryota > Metazoa > Chordata > Actinopteri > Percopsiformes > Percopsidae > Percopsis > Percopsis transmontana. The sequence continues at coordinate 1,451 of JAOEHI010052558.1, read as the reverse complement.
ATTTGGCATACATAAATAATGCCAGTGAACCTGGCATAATGATCATCACATTTAATTTGACTCTGTTGCACAACTTCAGCCTGCAGACTTTGTTGAAATATACGTAGTCACGGAAAAGGAGTGGAGTGTGCCTGGGAAAGGCTTGATGGGAAAGGCTTGAAATCCAGTGCAAGGAAGAGACCGGAGCGATTCAAAGAAGGGGAGATAAAGTCAGGATGGGCAGAATGAGCGTGATCGCTTTTGCTATCACTCCTGGAACTACTCAAACATCATCTGATCAGATGTATCTTGCCTCTGATTGGCTAAAATCACACTTGTTTAATATAACTACCAAAGACAGTTTCACAGTCGTTGCATATAGGAAATAGATTACAGCTTATCTTGCTGTCCCAAATGTTTGTATGATATTGAAACTTTTGAAACGTGCTGTCTAGTGATTTGAAAATGTCTGCACTCACAAGCTTTATTGAATCTCTATTGATTTACTGCATTTGGGATATTTATGTGCTTTTTATTCAAGGATCATGGACACTGATTTTCCTGGCCAGGTCTCATTAAGATAGTGTCCTAATCTTAATCATACCTCTTGGTTAGATGAGGTTAAAGGTGAATAAAAAAAACAACAATTTGGTGTAATTTTTTGTTCTAGAGGAGTAACGATGAGAATGGGAACTGCTCCGGGGGCAGCATGGAGTTCCCCACTACCAACCTGTATGAACTGGAGAGCAGAGTCTTCACTGACCATTGGTCCATACCTTACAAAAGAGAGGAGTCTTTGGGAAAGTGCCTCATTGCATCTACCAACCTCGCTCGCCACGGTAAGTGTGTGTGTCTGTGTGTGATGTATATCTTTGTTTTCATCTTCTGCACAAAGCAAAGTCTTCATTACTGCATGGGAAGTATTCTTTTTTTTTTTTTTATTTCAGGGTGCTTTTCACTTATTGGTATTTTAGATGTTGCTACTGCTGTTCTTGTCTAGGTTTGGGGTGAACACTGAGAATGAAAACATTTGTTTGTTTTCAGGTCTCGCCGATGCAGATGAGAACTGCAAGCGGTTTATGGACCGATGCATGCACGAGGCCTTCAAAAAGGTGAGAGGTTGAGACACAGAGCTCAAAAACCACTGTTTAAAAGCTACAGCTAAATACTTGTCTGAGTTTACCTGCTTGTCTTTACAGACTCCCCTAATTGCTTGACACTTCTCCCCTGTGTTCACAGCTGTTGACCAGTAGTGCAGTCCATAAATGGGGAACAGAGATTCACGAGGGCATCTACAACATGCTAATGTTGCTGGTGGAGCTGGTGGCCGAGAGAGTCAAGCAGGACCCCATACCTGTAAACCTAATGGGAGTGCTGACCATGGTGAGCTCTCTCTCTCTCTCTCTCTCTCTCTCTCTCTCTCTCTCTCTCTCTCTCTCGCGCTCTCGCGCGCGCTCGAGCGCGCGCTCGCA
>JAOEHI010052557.1:0-16531 GCA_025447815.1 Percopsis transmontana | reverse complement strand
AGAGGAAATGGAGAAAATCTGACCGGCACTTGGATCTCACAGCCTACCACCGCCTCCTCTCTGAATTCACCTCCTCTATTTCAAGTAGCCAAAGCCACCTTCTATCGACACAAAATTCATTCCACCGCCGCCAACCCTAGGAAACTCTTTTCTGTATTTTCCTCCCTGCTCACACCGCCTGCTCTTTTCAAAGAAAGTGAATGACATAAGCCAGTCCTTTGCACCTCCCTCTATTCCATCTAATCCCACACTTCCTGTCGATAATTTAAACGCTTTCGCTGTTCTCTCCACAGAATATTTACTCTGATTTGTTCAAACCGGGCCACTACCTGCCCACTCGACCCGATCCCTACAGCTCTTTTCCAAGCCATCTCACATGACATCCTACCATTCCTCACCTCTCTGATCAATTCCTCCCTGGCCACAGGCTCGGTACCAACTGCCTTTAAAACAGCTAGAGTCAGACCGCTACTCAAGAAACCAACACTGGACGCATCTGCACCTCAAAACTACAGGCCGGTATCTCTTCTTTCTTTCTTATCCACAACACTCGAACGAGCAGTTTCTGACCAACTGTCCTCCTACCTCTCACAACACAACCTCATGCACCCCCACCAATCTGGATTCAAGGCTGCTCACTTCACTGAAACCGCTCTTCTCACGGTGACAGAAGCCCTACACACTGCTAAAGCCTCCTCCCTCTCCTCAGTCCTCATTCTCCTAGACTTGTCTGCAGCATTCGACACGGTAAACCACCAGGTCCTTCTATCTACCCTTGCTGAATTGGGCGTTGCCAACTCGGCAGTCTCCTGGTTTGAGTCCTATCTGACAGATTGCTCCTATTGAGTCCTCTGGAATGGAAACCTGTCCAAACCCTGCCTGCTTACCACTGGGGTTCTGCAAGGATCTGTGCTGGGACCCTTACTCTTCTCACTGTAAACTAGATCTCTTAGCTCTGTAATCTCTTCTCACGGATTCTCCTACCACTGTGATGGTAATTATTTAACCATATACAAACTTTGAGGCCAGTCCGTGCTTTGAAGTGCTGAATCAAGAAACATATTTAATAACAATGAAATAATTACAATGTGGCCACAAGGGAGAAACACGTTAGCTTCGCATATAGTAATGCTCCACCAAACCGTATTTCTGATAAACAATAGGATTGCTCTGGGGGTTGGCTGGCTGTGCTTTGTTTTCAGCACAGGTAACAAATGTTAATTTAAACTGAAATGAACAGCAGACACACCAAAAGGTTTGGAGTGGGGGTTCAGCCTGTTCTGAGGCACAGGAAAACAGACAGACAATAGATACAATAGGTCCAAGTGACAAGATCACATATATGCGATGGCAATTCTGCCATTTGAGTCGGGGGGGTGGCGCTGCTTCTATCATGCAAAAACATACATTCCTGCTTTGTCTAGCTGTAAGGCTTCTGCCTTGGCTGGCTATTAAACTCAATGAGATATTAAATAGTATCTAAATTCTAATTCCTTAAACTGCTAGGAGAATCACCCAACTCTACCTCTCATTCCCCCCATCCGACACGCAGATCTCAACCAGAATCTCTAATTGTCTTGCTGACATCAGTGCTTGGATGTCTTCGCATCTCCTCAATCTCAACCTTGTAAAGACAGAGCTACTCTACCTCCCGACAAAGAACTGCCCCCAAATGGACCTGTCCATTACCCTTTAGAACACCTCAATGTCCTCCTGTCCAACTGCAAAGAGTCTCAACTGTCCTGCGCAGCCAACATTGCTGCAACGACGAAGCCTGCAGATTTGCCCTCTACAATATCAGAAGGATAAGGCCATACCTCACCAATGAACACACAGCTCCTAGTCCAAGCTTTAGTAATTTCACTTCTAGACTACTGCAACTCTCTACTCGCCGGGTTACCAGTCTTTGCTACCAGACCCCTACAACGAATCCAAAATGCAACAGCAAGTCTAGTATTCAACCAACCAAAGTTCTCCTACGTATCCCCCCTCTTCCGAGACCTTCACTGAATCCCCGTCTCAGCCCACATCCGATTAAAGACATTAGTGTTGGTCTACAATGGTACGATTCCAAGCCCCAGCCAGAGCACTTTGATCTACGACCTCAGCTGGCAGGCTTGCACCTCCGTCTCTACGAGCTGTGCGTAAGAGTCGCCCAGCCCAGTCCAGACTCTTCTCTGTCCTGGTGCCGCAATGGTGGAATGAGCTTCCTGCACAGCAGAGTCACTACCGATCTTCTGCATGAGACTTAAAACCCACCTCTTCAAGATCCATCTCGGTACCTCGGTCACCAATCTTTCTACCTCACTGCACTAATCCCACTCTAACAATCCTTATTCAATCCTCATTTCCTCCCTTTATATATATAAAAAATAAAAATCCTTCTTTCTACTCTTAGAATATTAAGCACTTTGCAATTAGCAATTATTGACTGTTGAGTGTAGAGTGAATGATAACCTTCGATTATTGCAATTTTTGACTGTTTGAGGAGCAAATGATAACTTTCGAGTAACGTTCTGCAAATGTATAGGTAGAGTAGCCTTGTTACATGATGCTGCACTTATTCTGGAAGAATGTTATGTGCTTGCAAAAACTGGTGGTTAACCAGTTCAACTGTCACTTTGGATAAAAGCGTCTGCTAAAGGCTGTAAATGTAAACGTGTATTAGTGCCACCACAGGATGCACTGCTCTGTGCAAAAGTTCAACCACCGCAAACTTTAGTGCGGTGCTCAAGTGACAACATCCCGCGAATCCAATAGAATAAAATGGGGGGGAAATGCGGGTTGTGACAACAATGGCGGAGACATTTATTGCAGTTGTCAGAAATAGGCTTGGAATCGATTACCGTGAAAACAAAGCTCTTTCCAGAGCCTAAACTCTCCAAGCTGCTCTCTTGCCCTGTTGACGGCATGCACCCAACTGCCCTCGTCTTCTCACCGCTCTTAGTCGTCTTCTAATTGCATAAAGCAAAACTGCAAATTATCGGTTATGCCCCACCAAATAATCTGAATGGCCATTCACTACTTGTGCTCGCACACCCCACTCGTCTCCCTAAACACATGCTTAAAATGTTGTTTGTTTAACGGAAGGATGTGCTTAAATGTAATGTGAATTATGAAGTAACAAAGTGTTGGGAACCCAAAGTGCAAGCACACAAATTCCACCTCAATGTAGAACTTTTTGGTTTTCTGAGCGTTCTCTCCACTTTGGTTTGGACACTGCCCGTGGATTGATGGTGGATTTTATCTAAAATAAAAAAAAGAAATACATTGTAGCAAATTACACATAGGGGCCCTCTGTGTAATTTGCTAAAATGTATTTCCATTGCACTGTCAATAAAATCGCATAAAAAAAAGAGGCGGAGGTGCATATTTTACCGCGGGGTGCGTATTACGGCACAACACCTTAGCCCTCCAGGCCTAACGCTCCGGTTTTGTGTTCCCCATTAAAATGGTCAAAGGTTGTCACTTTCTCATATTTATTATTTGAGATAAGTTTATTGAAACCAAATCTGATAACATGTTGACGTGTGTGTTTCTCATACATATTACTCAAGGTATATTTGTTAAGGCTTTACTGTTGAACCCAATAGCAGACGGAGATACAGAGACCCAGGTAGTGAGTTAACGTAAATTTATTACAAACAAATAAAGAATAACTGGGACGGGGCTGGGTGCAGGTCCTGGGAAAGTGTGGCAACCAGTCTTAAATAGCTCAGGGTAGATGACTACAGCTGGTCAAGCTCCCGCACACCTGACTCCACTCCTGCAATTAAACAGGGAGGTTGAGGGGAGAGAGAGACAGATCAGCACTGACAGGACTAGGGTTTAACAATATTTTAGTGTGTTTGTCTGTCTAATTAAATTATTATTGTATAAAGCATTATTTCCCTGTTGTTTCATGTACCAGACAACTAATACCCCCTCTGTGTCAAATCTCACCATTCAGATTAAATTAGACTTTTGACTGATAAATAAATAAATAAATATATTTGATACTATCAAACATAGTATAATTATCTTACATTTCTAATCCCTCATAGTTTAATCTAAGATGTAAGTAAGATCCTTGTTCCTTAAAGACATACTGGCACTCTATGGTTAATTATAAAAATTCATTAAAATATTATTTTTGAGACATAATAATATCAGAATATAGGTCTACACTCTACAGGACGTTTGGCAGCAGCATGAAACTCAAGTTAATAATTGTTTTGGAAGAGATTCACAATTTTTTTTAAACAAACAAATGTGATTGTTAACGTATTTGAGACCAACCACTGTTTTTACGGAAATGTTAAGCTCAGACACTAAAGTATAAAACACTAAACTGCAAATGGCAAAAGCTGCAAATGGCAGGCTGAATAGTTGGAGGCTAGTAATAGTATTACCTCAATCACTCAGTGTTGGCTATATTCTGCTTCTTAATGGTCTCAGAACCTCAACCCCCCGTGAACCATCCATTTAAATCGCTCAGTTGGATGCCAGCTAATGGAGGTTTTTCAGGTCAGTTGGGCTACGATGTCCTGACAACTTGAGGGCAACTCGACTCTGTGATGCTTAAAATCTCACTGTCATTTCCTTCTGTCCCCTTCCCTCTGCTGTGTCGTGTGTGCTCGTCCTGCAGGTTTGAAAACTCAACATAAAACCTTGACCCCCTCGAAGCCTCTGAGCAGGAGAAGACTGCTCCAAGATGTTCAGCACTAAAAGGTCAGTGAGATGTCACTTTTGATCTATTTTCATTCTTGCATTTAAATTGGATGACATTTCCAAACAGCTGTGTTGTGAAGAATTTGTACCAAGGACATTGACAGGGAAACTATAGATCGAGAGGTGATTTGAGGTCACTTTTTTTTCTTTCATCTGATTTATTTGCGCTGTTAGATTTATTGCACTAGGTTGGGCAGGGCAAATAACACCTACTTGATTGGTTCTTTTGGGTATATGGAAATTTGCAGATAGACAGAACACAATACATATGCATAATGATTTGCTTTTTAATTTTTTTTTCTTTGCTTTTTCAAATTGCATATTTCTAATATTTTACAATATTTACCTTGCCATTGCTAAATGTGCCTCTTAGTAGGTCAACTAATAATGCTGTTTTCTAACAAGACTAAAGGCTGTTAAAATACTACTCTGGCCAATTTTGTCCCTGTTTTTTCTATCTGTTCCAGCTGCAGCAATAGTTTTTGACCAGAATCTAATCAAATAAGTCTGTTCAGAGTTCTGAGGATACACCAATGAGACTCCATAGGCTATAATGGAGAATTCTCAAATCTCCTCCCAAAGGCTAGATTTGTACCCTAATTCATTGTGTTTGTGAAAGCATTGTGAAGTTTCTGAACTCAATTGCTTTTCATGGAACATATAATTAAATTAGCGCAATATGATTTCGACATCCCAAAATTTCGGGCCATAGATTCCCACAACATCTCCACAAAAGTGAAGGGCTGCTATTGTATTTGAGCTGGAATGCTCAAGATACTGTCTCGTTATACTGATGTATGATGGGAAATTACCCTGAGTCTGTAGCTGTTTCTTCCTCGACTTCACTGGGTGACTCATCACAAAGAATCCAAACAGAAAATGAACTAAACTGTGATATCATTAGTCTTGTCACACAGCTTTTTCTATGAACTGGGTGACTTCAACATGCTCAACGTAGTGGTTTGTACACTAATCAATATTATCCATCGTCATTTTGGTGGTTTAGCTGGACATAACAGGCTGTAGAATAGAATTGTAACAACAAACTATCAGATTCAACATTGATCAAGTCATCGATCGTGACCTTCATTAAAAGCAATTATCGTTTAGACACCTGCACTGCCTGAGCTGTCGATTAAAATCAAGGGGCCATGCACTTAATATTGCATGCTGAGGGATGGGGAAGTTGCTGGTCTCCGGGGAGCAGAGTGCATGCACGGATGTGCTAGGACCTGCTGAGCGAATTAGGATTAAGGGTCTGCCAGCCCCACGGTTTGCTGTGACTCCCTCCTTAGATTGACCTTGAGGAATTGTGCGATAGCCTAGCACCGCCTCACAGCTCTAAGGCACGTTGTTGAAATGCACATTCTTTATGAGAATGATCTCATCAGCTTTGGCTGCTGAAGAAGATTTAATTGGTCCATTAATGCCAAACATTAAGCAAGATATGAGGGGCTGTACAGGCCATTATTCATTCTGGCCCTCTCACATACATACATTCTCCTTTCACATACATATATTTTTACTCTCACATTAATTTATTTTCACTCTCACATTTATGTCACGATCGGCGTGCGCTGGTCCCCGTGCACGCTCCATGTCTCCCCTCCCGTCCGCGCACCTGTGTGGGGTAATTTCTACACCGGTGCTGTCTATTGCTATGATTATGTTTGGGACTATTTAAGTTTTCCTGAAAGCGCTGGGCGCTGTCGGTCATTGTTTGCATGTCGGTCATTGTTTGCATGTTCGTTTATCTGTGTGGGTATTAATGAATACGCTTCGAGCGTTTGTTGCTTCCACGTCTGTCCGTGTTTTCCTCCGGCTCATGCTTACTCTCACTCTTTACACGCGCACCCTTCCAATTTATATATATTTCACTCACACATTCATACATTTTGCTCTCGTGCACATGCAATGCAATGTTTGCATTTAATATTATATAAATATGTATGTGGGAGAAGAGTGAGAGAGTATACATGAAACGGAAGGAAGTATATTTATCGCGCTGTGATTGGCTGAGAAACTCGAGCAGGGGCTGGGTCATGTTCAGGTCCCGGTCAGCAGCATGGAAGGGGGAGAAAAGACGCGAGTACTACAGCAAGCCATTGGGGTATTAAGTAAATAATAAAGTAAATATGAAATAGTAAATAAATTAAGTAAATACGAAATATGAAAATATATGTATGTGAAAGGAAAATGTATGTATGTGAGAGGGCCAGAATGTATTATGGCCTGTACGGCCCCTCATAGCAAGACATGTCATTTTAAAGGTTCACCATGACAAAACAGGTGCAAATGTATCTTTGTACTAGATGCAAAGATACATTGCTTGAACAGACATCATGTAGGCCCATGTGGGCCCATTTTTTGAGTTGGGAACTTGAATAAATGTATATGTGCTTTAGAAAACTTTGGACTCAACTGTGCACTGATGCGTGTCTGAGTCAAGCACAAACCGAGAGAGACGCTTGTGAGTGTGCATGAACAATGTGGATACAATCAGTCTCACTGCTCGTAGGTCTGCACGGCCCGGTTGTTGAACTATGCAGACGGCAGCAGCATTGTGATCCAGCGAGGCCGTCAGCCTGAGGGTCTGGGACATAGGAAGTGACAGCATCAGTAATAGAGCCAGAGGACAGCTAAACTCTGCAGGAAAGTGATGAGGGAATGGATTTCTGCTGAGGCATGAACAGGGACTTATCAAATGTCAAGGGACATATTAATTCTCGGGTATGGTACTTATCTTAGGTGGAGTTAAATGGCTGAGCTTGGAGTGTTTGAACTATCCCTATTCCCATGCACTAGAACATACTGTATCTCTATGATACTCAGCTCTGCTGTGTATTTTACTCAATAAATGTATCCAGCAAACATCAAGAGTTAATACCAAGCAGCAACCTCCGGTGCTGAAAAATGAATCCAAAAAGCCAAAATCTGCAGTTCCTCGAATGGCCACTTGAGGCTGGCTCCAATTGCGAGTCAATCCCCATAGTCCCCCATGTTAAAATGTCCAACTTTACATAAGAAATAAAATGTTTATAGCCTGGTACAAAATCGGTTTTAGTTAGTTTCTCCGTTCATGACAACTGTACGGGGGATGAATTCAACTCATCAGTTGAAATTATATTAAGCCATAAATGTATGCATCCATTTATGCATAGCCAGGAGTTAGGCAGGAGTCAGACACTGCCAAGATAGCGACGGTCAGAGCCAGCACGCTTGAGCTTCAAACCCGTTCTTCAGAAAACCTATGGGTGATGTCACAGAGGGTTTGTCCACTTAGATTTAGCAATTTCCCTGGTTACCACACAACTTGGCTCCTCCTCGATGTGAAAGTGTTATTATGAAAAGCATCATTCACTCTCACCTCTCTTATTGATTTAGACTGTTGACTAACTCAACCAGTCCATGATTTCACAGGCTTTTAATAGAGAGCGTGTGAATTTGGTGTGGCAATGAAAGGAGCACTGGTCGATGATCACTGGCCAGAGATAAATCATACAGCCTGCTGCCTCTCGATGCATTCTGAAATGCTGACCACCAGCTGAGCTTTAGATGAACAATGCCAAATAGCTTTTGAATGCTTTGCTCATGGATTGTCAGTTGGTGGTGGTTGTCTGTATAAAGGTCCCGATTACCATGACCTTTCTTATGCATTTTACCTAAATTGAGCTGTGATTTCTGTCATATTATGTCAGACTGTAATACTATACCTCACAGGTTAGTGACCTGCCTAGGCATCGCCCATGCAGGGTGAATTAAATTGAAATATATGACTAGTAACAATAGTATTATAGGTTGGCTGAGCTACCTCTGCAACTTTGAAATAGAGAACATCTCTGAAAACCAGCATCACCCCAGATTTACAACAGGGACTTAACGGGGACTTGTAGCCAGGGAGGGAGCAGGGAGGTAGAGTGTGTGCCATCACTGTCATGCCATAATGGTGATGATGATGATTGCTTCAATTAAGGTCGATGATAATAAAATAACATAATCGTAACGCTATCATAAAGTAAAGTGAGACCGTCACCTACTGCTGCTGCTAATCAGTCAGTCAGTCAATGACAAATAGTACAGCATAAGCTCTTTGCCATTGTTTTGTAGATAGCATAGTTCCCTAATGCATCACGTTGGCTAAGCCCACATTGATGTGAGTGGCCTAGGTCCATATCGTATCATCATAATATTGTTAAAATTATTAGGCTATGGGTTCCCTTCATCAAGATGCGTGAAAAGGCTGTATAATATGCAACGCCTGTAGCTCTACTGTGATAAAATGTATACCTGCTTATGCTTAAAAAACGTTTTCATTTTCATGTTTATGGTCAGCCAGGTATGGTGGTAACTATTAGGATATATATGGTATGGATTACTGTTATTACTATCTGGGGTATCTCTCCACCTACAGTAAGTTAAAATTGTTTGGTGCTGCTCTCCATTGAGCATGTACCTTCACATGGGTATATGAACTGTAGGTCAAACTCCCCAAACAAGCAAGCACACCATTGATTTAATTGCCATATCACACATCACAGCTCCATGTACTAATTGAATAATCTAAATAAACTATTTGCTTATTACCAGTATGGTATTTTTTCAATTGTTACATTTTTCACTAATTAAGTATACAATATATGCAACCATCTCTCAACATTGTTCTAGATTAAAGATACCGGTACTGTGACCATTTAACTCAATTATCATTCTCACCTTTCTCTCTCTGTCTCCCCCTCTGACTTGTTTAATGGTTGTCTTATTTGGGGGGGAGATATTTTCTGTCCATTAGAGTTCACAGGTAACATTTTGACTTACTTGTATACTTGTAGGCTATACTTAAATTGTATTAAATAATTTGAAATGATACTTTGACTTCCTGCAGAGCTTTTTCTTCTAAAATTAGTTGTACTTTTACTTGAGTATGGAGATTGTGTACTCCACCAATACACTGGTCCACTTGCACTGGTCCACTTACCCACAGGACTTACTACTCAGCTTTGTAGTTGTTTGGGGGAATAGTACAGTAGGTCTACATATTTAAGGAGACTGCATAGATGGTGTACTGGTGGGTGGTGTCCCACCAGTACACCACCCACCGTGTGGTTGGCTGTCTGGGCCAAAAATGCCAGGGCCAGTTTTTTGTCCCAGTCCAGTCCTGATTGGATTACAAATGATGTGATGCAGATGTAGGTAAAGACACCTCCTTTGATTTTTGTGTGACCAGAGGCAACATGGCTACTCGTTTTAACCCCTAGATTGCAGTACTTCAATGATTCTAATCCCTTTCAAACAATTTAGACAACGATTTGTTAGTTGACCTGATTTTAGAGTTCTGTCCGATTGTGTCTTAATAAAACCATGTTTGACCACTGCAAATAAATTTAGGTGGCCAGTATGTCAAGAAGCAAAGATGCATACCTCTAACCCATACCTCCAATGCAGTAGAAAAGTGTTGCCTCACAGAACGGATCAATGTACAGAGATAGAATGTCGCCTACTGTTTTTTCAGAGGCCCATGCCGGTGAAAGTGAGCCTGTTGGCTATGGCCACTAGCTAATGAAATTTTGATGCTGCTGTATTTTGAACTATATTTTACAGGATTACATTCCAGTCTCCATTTCCAACTTCAAAGGCAAGCTTTCACCACTGCTGGGGGTAGCAAGGCAAGCCACACCATTTCCAGAATAGTCTGTGCTCCCGATCGTGTCGTGCTTACCCCCCCTTCGGGTATATGCTTTAGAAAAGAAGAATAATAAACATCAGGACACAATGTTTAAATTCTAATGAATGTGAAAATGTATTAGTCAACAACCACAGAACCTGCTATTGTAAATACAGATACAAATTTGATTAGATCAATATTCTGTTATTTTCTTTATAAAATAAAAACAAATTCACTCTCCCTTGGATCATAGGATACAATATTTTTATTAAAAAATCACCAATATGCAATTCAATCCATAGTAAAAACCTTGATGGACATGCATACATATACCCTAAAACGTCAGTCAATCTGACCATCACAGGAAAATAATATGAAAGTTTGCTAAACTGCGGGAATGTAACAGTGTGTCTTGGAGTGGCGAGAGTAAGCGCGAGCCAGAGGAAAAACACAGGCAGACGTGGAAGCGGTGAACGTATGAAGCATATTTTAATACTCTTTTTTAAGAAACTGAACACAACGTACAGGTAAACAGAGACACACAGAAACAATGACCAACAGCACCTAGTGCTGTTGGTGCACCAGGACGGGAGGCACAAGCCGTGCATGGGCCTGTGCACGCCAATCGTGAAAGAACCCCCACCCCCTGCAAAAGGCGCGCCACCTGGCGTCGCCTTTTGTGCAGCACTCCATGTCGGGCAAAGCCGGCACCCCTTGGGCGGCCAGGCCGCGGACGGGTGGCAGCGGTGGCAGCGGTGGCAGCGGTGGCAGCGGTAGCAGCGGTGGCAGCGTGGCGTGGGCTGAGGCAGCTCGGATCCTCCAACAACCGACCAGGCTCAGGCTCCGGAAGCAAGGACTCACAGGCGGCCGTGCAGCGGACGGGTTATGGTGGTGTGGACCCTCCGGCGCCCGGGCCAGGCTCGGGCCCCGATGGCGAGGAAACTCAGGCGGCTCAAGAATCTCCGGCGACCGGCGATGCAGGCTAGACACCTCTGGTGGGCGGCAGCAGCGTGGGCGGCAGCAGCGTGGGCCCTCCAGCGGCCAAACCGTAGACTGGCTTCGGCAACGCAGACCTGACGCCTCAGGTGTCTGTACCAGGGACGGGCTCCGGTAGCGTAAAGACACAGGCGGCCAGCCCGAGGGACGGCTGCGAAGGTCTGGAATCGATTGACGGCCGGACCGTAGGCAGGCTCCAGCGGCAAAGACCCTCTGGCGACCGTTGACGCAGGCACAGACCCTTAGGAGGCTGGTGGCTGCGACGCGGGACCACTGGCGTCCAGGGCAGGCTCCAGCGCAGGCGACGAGCCCCCCCGTGTGCCCTGACCAGGGTGAGGCGGAGATGGTGGAAGCCTCCAGGCGCTCTACGTGTCTGGCAGGACCCCGTAGCTCCGTCACGTTGGGCTAACCAGGCGCGGGGCTGTGGGACCCCCAAGACAGGTGGGCGGTGGGCGTCCCTGGACTCCGGCATCCCCCGGAGGCTGGCCGGCAGCGCCTCCTGCCTGCGGGCCAGCGGAGCTCTCTCGACGCTGGGCGGCGACACATCAGGGGCGCTAACCGGCGGGACCAGGACGCCATGGATGGCGAAAGTCCCAGGGCGCAGACTGGCGCCTCCAGACTGGCGCCTCCAGACTGGCGCCTCCAGACTGGCGCCTCCATCCTGGCGCGGGGCTGTCCAGCGACGCCGTCCAGGTTCGGGCGGTGAACACCTCCACTGGGCTGCTTGGAGAACCTTCCCTGGTGCAGGGCAGCGGGACTGGTGGAGTATGGGCCCGTGGTGGCACCGGCTGAACGACCTCCCCCGGGGACGTTTGTGCACGTTTGCTAATTTCCCGGCACGCCATGACATCGCTTGTGCCGAAATGAGCGTGGGGGCGCAGTAGAGGGTGTGGCGCAGTGCTAGATTGGTGTCAAATAAAACCAAATATTGCACTAGCATTTTACTCACTAGCGTATTACTCTGCCTCCAGTGAATGTCTCTCTGTATCTGTCCGTTTCTCTTTCGGCTTCTCGCCCATTTGTGGGCCCATTTGTGATTTGTGGCTTAGCAAGATGTAGACCCCCTGTCCCACAACGGCCTCTAAGGTAGAGTCAAATGAATGAGCTATTTCATTACTTGCAGGGAAAACATTGCCACCAGCAGTAGTTCTCAATGTCATCTAGAGGGCAAACGCTGCTCAGCCAGGGCAAAGTGTAAACCAACTACATACGAACAGCATCATCATAACACCGGCGTGAACATTCTTTACACAACAAGGTTCCACAGCGTGAGCTCCTGCAAACAAATATACATTTCCAGCGCTGGGAGCTAAGCTGGTGATTATATTAATACGGCTATCAATTTTAGACTGTAGTGTTTATTTATATGCTTATGATTTTTTTCTCCCCTCATACTCTCGCCCCCCCCCCTTCCTTTTTATCTCCGTTGTACAGTATCATTTCATGTGAACAGATTGAGACATTGGTAGCCAGGAAGCACAGCGAACACCCCCGGGGCAGTTAGATGTGTTTGTTAGCCATGGTAATTTGTTCTGTGCAAAATGCAATAAGAAAATATGAGCTGTCCCTTCAAAGATAGCTAGACCTGACTGTAACGGCACGCAGGCTTTCACTGTTTGCTCTTTTATCTTCCCCGGATCAAATTGGTCCATAGGACAGATTAGGAGGAAAAAGAACAATTCTGAGCCCTCACAAAAACAGTTAACAGCCAGCAGTTAGACATTAGCTGTTGCATTGACCCAGCTTTCTCTGACTACTGTGACATTTTTGTGATGGTGATAGTTTGAAAGGCAGTGGGTTAAACACAGAAAACCTCAACCTATTGTGTTTGGGATTTGTAGCCTGGTGCTAAAACTCTGTGTGACCCGAGTCATCACTTGCATAGTAAGAATAGCTATGAGATCAAATTTCTTAAGGTTGTATCATAGGGAGCCGAAGTCCCACCCCCACTTCTGGGGAGATTTTGAATGCAACTATCTTTACCTTTGGAACATAATGTAATTTGGCATTAATTTTGCTTCCCTAAATAAAAAAGGAGGGGTGGGGCTATCTTATAAGAAAAGCTTAAAAGTTCAAGAGTGTAGCTTCAAATTGCAGGGCTCTCTGTAAACTTGTTAGGAAATAAGGTGCCAGTTCTACTCAGTTTATTTGAGGTTCACTGGAAAGCAAAAGTAGCTAGTGTTGACAACATGCCTTCCTAGGTCTGCTATTCCCACACTAAGTGGCAGTAAACTCCACTTATTCCAGTCTGGGTTTTTGTGTTACTTATTGAGCCCCAGGACAGAGGGAATTAAACAGTTCTGACAGTTTGGCTAATTTCACTCTTGTTGAAGTTACACTCCTTGAGTGCGGCCACAGAACCACAAATGTGCTTCCCCAGTTCACTGTTGATGTTTCAAAATGCTGCTGTCCATGAAAGTGTGTAAGGCAAGGGATAGAGAGGAGTGTAAAATGCTCAGCACCCAGGTGCAAGAGGGCCATGCACTCCGAGTTTCAAACCAAAACAGCACAAATCGGGGAGTGTACCGTTAAGTTCCACTGGAGCATCTCGTAATGATTTCCGACAAATCTTACCCAGTAGTGCAGCTTAAAATAAACTGCCCTTTTCCTCGCAGTCCTGTTACTGTTGCTGAATTTGAATCGCAGCTCTCCTGTCCTCAGCTGTGTTGCCTCAGGTTTGGAATTACTCTGTGAGTCATCACAAAAGCAGGGCAAGAGTTTTAGCAGTCTGTCTGATGTTGGAATGAGTTATTGGGTACCCGTTTGCGTTAATTGATAATATATGTTACTATAATTTATGATCTTACTATATACATAACTATAAATGTTACTCTGACACTATTGATTCCCAAAGAAAAATTCAGGTGTTATTGGTAAAGAGCGAAAGTGAAGTCGAGATGGACATAAATAAAAACAAATCATTTCATTAAAGAAAAGATCATTTCTATTTATTAACAAAGGTTAGCACAGATGGATTGTCTTCTGCATCTCTATCAACTAGAACTAACACCAAAGTTTTCTTTGTTAATTATTAAAAACAAAATATATATTTTGTAAACAACTAAACTGCAGGTATGCTAAAGGTCAAGTGGGCATCGTTAGCATTTATACAAGTGTAAACAAGTATGTATCTAATTTCGTATCGATTTTTTTTTTCGTCATTTAATTCAAAAAGTGAAACTTTAATATATTTTAGATTCATTACACATAAAGTGAAATATTTCAAGCCTTTTTTGTTTTAATCGTGATGATTACGGCTTACAGCTCATGGAAATCAAAAATCCAGTATCTCAAAATATTAGAATAAATAATTTAATACAGTAATGTCAACCTTCTGAAAAGTAGGCACTGCCTGTGGCACTGCTGAGATGTTATGGAAGCCCAGGTTGCTTTGATAGCGGCCTTCAGCTCGTCTGTATTGTTGGGTCTGGTATCTCTCATTTTCCTCTTGGCAATACCCCATAGATTTTCTATGGGGTTCCGGTCATGTTAAGTCAAGTTTATGAAACACACAGAGAGGTGTTACTTTAACAACACTCCCATCTTGGTGGAAAGAGGCTTCTCAGGGACTCTCAGAGACAATAAGACAGCATTCTATATTCGCTTTCACACTGCTTGGCTTGTTAAAAATTCCCCTTCTCAGAGAGACTTGGCTTTTCTTCCAGAGAATCATGGGGTTTCTGATTCGCCTGTCCGGTGGCCCTCGAAGACATCTGACAATGATCCTACTTTTAAACAATGAATAAATCATGTTTAAAAGTTTATGTAAAGTAATGAATTAAATTGTCTGTGGTAGCAAATCTGTGTAAATCTTTTGGGCCAATAGCTTGCACCGACACTTGCATAACAGAATCATTGTTTTCATTTCCAAATGTTTGCATTTGACAACTTAACAGAGAGTGAGTTGCTCTGCAGGTTTGAATGGTCAATTATTGAGATAATTCGAATTTTTTTTCTCTCAAAACAGCCAAAGAATCACAGCTGTAATTAACTATTTTCTCTCTGATCCAGAAATGTATAAATACCCTGCATTCCCAGTAATGTATACATTACATTCAATGCAGGTAATATCAATCTGATCCGGTTTGTAAAATCAATGTTGTAGTCGAATTGTATAAGTGTGTTTGTTTGTGTGAGGATGTACAGTGTTTGTGTCTTCTCCAGATTAATTGGCTGTAAATTTAATGATATCTGCTGCTAATCAAAATGGAAAATTTGTATCATGGCATAGGCTTGCGAGTCACTTGTGAGGTACACTCCCAGATACATGAATGAAAAATAAATACATAAATACATTCTATATGGACTGAAAGTTGGTATAAACACAAAATAATTTTTGATTTTCAATGCATCATTTACTGTATGAGCAATGCTTCTATAATTGTACACTCCTTGGTTGCCAGATCCCCAAATTCCTGGCCCAGCTTACTGTTTCTTTGAAACACACATATGGCTGTATGGGAATGGGTAGTGTATTCTGTGAGCCAGTGATAGGGTGTGGGAGGGGTATGTACTCTGAGTTTCACACCTAATGCTACTTTCAGTCACAGGGGTAATCAAGTCCAGGATCAAATCAAACAGTGTCTCTATAATATAATATTAGTTTGGACGTCGACAGCATACTGTAGGTTTTATTGTTTCAAATCCCTGTAGATCTTCCAGCGCTGAGCCGTGCTGTGAACTCGTAGCTGACAGTTGCACTAACAAGGTCTGATAAATGATGGGTCGTCTGACCTCAGAACACACTGTAGGCGGAAGACCCCAGAAGCAAAGCCATGAAACCACTGAGGCCTTTGTTAGTGCCGCAATTAAAGGGGAATTTCACACAGTACATTTGTTATGTGTATCATCTTGTGCATATAAAGAGGTGAACACTTTCTTTGTTATATTGAGACTTACAGCACTGTGTGTGACTTTGACCTTACAGAGGCCCTGTGGTTATCTTTTTACAGCTCACTGGATTTCTGGAGATTAAAAATATTTGTCCTCATGGCCTGCACTATTTGTATTATTGTTATTTAAAAAAATGTTACATTACGTAATGTTAGCAAAACATTTTTTTTATAATTATAATACAAATATTCTATATATATATATATATATATATATATATATATATATATATATATAAACACACAAAAAGTATTATTAGAAACACCATAA
>JAOEHI010052556.1:0-16534 GCA_025447815.1 Percopsis transmontana | reverse complement strand
ACTCAACATTGGCCCTTACTTAAAAAAAGCTTCAACTGTTTGACCTATATACATATCCTCTTATGGTTTAAGTTAATATATTAGTGGACAAGGCCAGTGTACATTTTATATATTTTTTATTGTTAACATAACCTATATAATGATTTTTTCCTACTGGCAAATATTGTACATCTAGCTAACATTCGATATAGCTCATGTCTTGGGAGTCATATTCTTCCATTGTTTTCCAAACAACCATTAAAATTAGTCACATTAAAATGAGACCATTGGCCATTGTAGTTTTTCCTAAAGCAACTTTATGAACAGACAACAGAATATTGTCTTCATTTCCATCTTTACGCTCAAGTCTACCTGAAAGCTAATCACCATCCCTTCATAAAGTTGGTTCAGTAAAAACTACTATATCCATGTTCTTTGTAATGAGGTATTCTGTTGACCAGAGCAACAGTACAGCTCTGTGACTTGTTTCGATAGTTTGGAAAACAATTAAATAATATAGCTCCCAATATATGAGCTACTGTACATTTGACATTAGCTAGGTGGACAATAGTAGAACAAACGCCTTTTTGTAGGTTATGTTGACAGTATGAAAAATATAAAATATTTATAAGAAAACACCGGCCTCATCCTCATAAATGTGAATAAATGTCACCTGGCAGACAGCTTGAATTTAGATGATGCTATTTTGTAAACAGTGATTTCAAAATTCCAATGAGTATTTGTTATTCTCTTAATGTGAGAATTTAAGTAAAGTTTCTGTAATTTCTAGAGTGGATTGATAATTTTGTTTATAAAATGAATGATTATATTGTTTTTTGTAGGCGTATTGCTTTGTCTCGTCGCTAGGTGTCAGTATCTGTCTGAATATTCATGATTCCAACATTGAACTTTCGACCTAATCGTGACACCTACAGTGTACATGTGTTTTATTATGATAGAACGGTTGTGGGGGGGACTTCTCTCACGAAATCTAATGTTTGAGGGTTTTTAAAAAAACGGTAGTTTTTGAATAGATAATGTCTGTTATTGAGTTGTTATAATCAAGACATTTGATTAGACACATTTTTCAACATCCTCGTGAATATCATTGTTTAGTCAAAACCGACACAATAATCCAGCAGTTCGTGAGGGTTTTTATAGGGCCTACTGGGAATGTATGTTAGCGTGCACGTCCACACTGTCAAAACGTGTGCATTTGCATATGCGGGTGCATGTACATGCGGGAGCGAGTTTGTAGTCTATATTTCCCTTCTTAGTGTTAGTGTGAGAGAGAGCGCGCGCAGCCAAGTCTAGCGGTAATGACAAGTGCGCGCGTGTTG
The DNA here is from genome assembly GCA_025447815.1 of Percopsis transmontana. Classification (NCBI taxonomy): domain Eukaryota; kingdom Metazoa; phylum Chordata; class Actinopteri; order Percopsiformes; family Percopsidae; genus Percopsis; species Percopsis transmontana. The sequence goes on along the minus strand of JAOEHI010052556.1, from coordinate 15,215 downwards.
GTGTATGGGGGAGGTCTACTGACAGATAGGCAAACCACAAGCCAGTCTTTGGAGGAACATGGCGCGCGGATGACGGCTGTGACCCAGAGCTCGAGACCCACTACGTTTCCGTCCCTGTGACTGGAACTAGAACTCGGGGTAAGTTTTGGACGGACCGTCCGTTCGGTGATTCTGAAAACGACCGGGTCGTGCCATTCTGGTTGTTATGAGCAAACGTTATACGTTGAGTAATATAGACTAATTAACGTATGCTACATAACGGGTTTATTATTCTTCACCCAGGCACTTAAAGAGGAAAGTTACAGTAATATGATAATTGCAAATTTTCCAGCTTTATAATGTAACTGATAAGTCTATAGTGTAAATATTGTGAACAGGACCTGTGATGTGATGTGATGGCAGACTTCCCTGAAGCGCAACTGTCTTTGAGAACCAGACGTCAAGTTAGTTTAGGTGTTTTTAGTAGAGATAAAATGGCAAACTTCGGTCTCACCTGGATCACTATGTCATATCGCGTTAGCGTTCTTATTAAAAATTAAATACACCCCCATCGCGGGGATGGGGGTGTATCTAGAATAATGACAGATCCAACTTCCTCAACTGCGTAGCCTACTCCTCAGGGCAGGGACGTCAGGAGACGAGTGCGTTCCCCTCGCCAAACTTCGGCTTCTTCCGATGATCACGTGACAGCATCCAGAAAGTTAACCAGCGTAACGTTAACTATTATACCTGTTCATTTAAAACAAACCGGCACGTGTGAAAGTCACGTACAGTCATTTACCATTGTTCATATGTAGGCCTATTTGCCAATATGTTTACTTTGTTTATACAAGTTTGATCGGCTATGTGTTTCTCTACGTGACAAGCGACCTCTGCTCTTATCATTACCAACGTTGTTCCGTGATTTTGTCAGTCTTTATTAATCTTCCTCTGCACCCAACATAAGAATACACATTGTTACGTAATTTATTTGTTATGTAATAACTCTTGATTGCCACAGTCAGATAACGAAACTATTGTCATTATCAACCCTCGCCAAGGAGTGCAGACGTAGGCTACACAATCCATGCAGACACGTCTTTATATTGCGAATCATTTTAAAATTAACACAACTAGTGTGTGTACTTACGAGAGGGTTCTGTGGTGACTTACTTGAATACATTCAATCACGTGACAGCTGGACTAATTCCCCGACCAATAATAGTTGTCAGAGGTAAGCTCTTAGCAAGGACTTATTACAGCTACACTTCAACCATAACATGGAGCTGAAATGATCGCATTTGATCACCACAATCACTAGTTCCACCTCCAGAGGCATACACTTAAAATGAGATAAGATAAAACACTAGAATAGCTACACTAGAAGAACACAAGCATGTCTTCAGGGTGTGTGTTTGGACTCAATTTGTCTGCTTACTTTCAGAACAACGTACTTTTAAACTCCTTTTTTATCTCCTTTTCTAGGGTGTGTGGGTCTAATAAGGGGGTGGCAGTGAAAGAAGGCAGACATACCATAAACAAACTGAAAGACAGACTGTCTGTCTTTCAGTTTGTTTCAATTTGAGAGACACAAAGGACACACACGTGTTGAGGCTGCCACCTGGCTTTCTATCATGTACAGGAGTCTTAATTACCTGATTATCTCTCTCACACACACACACACAGTGCAGGTCTACCATTTAAATAACATTCAAAACAAGTCTAATTACTTGCAGTATTCACACTGTACATACAACACCTGTAGCCGTAATAAAGCCGTAATAAATGTGACTTTTTATGCACTAGTTAGGAAATATGCATATGTAGACTATTCAAGGTACCACATCCTGTAAATGATCACTAAGTAGACAAACAGTCTCTGGGAGGCTGCAGGTCTGTGTTGTGCAGACGGTAGTGAGTGAAGCTGTCATCCTGGGAGCCAAGTCCAGCCTGGTTATGTAACAAGTGCTAATTTGGTTAGCTGTTGCTGGCAGGGCAGCGACAAGCCACATAATGCGGCTAATAACATAACAAGCTTGAGAGGGCTGCAGAGAACGTGAATTACTGAGACATTCTTTACAGTTTTTGGTGGTAGAATTAAAGTATGGTTTTGCTTTCTTACGTACAGACGGAGAAGATGTTAGTTTTTAAAATTTTTTAATTAGAAATACCGATAGAGTTGATAGTGGTGTGCTGGTGGCATGTACTTATTCTTGTGTACTGTAGGCTCTGACTGCTGTGCTAGTGTTAGCTACTGTAGCCTCTTGTCATTTCAAGAAAAGCTTGGGTCACGGTTCCTAGAAAGAATGCACACAGGTGTCGGCTCTGTCTCACTCTCCAGATTTGGCATTTAGCCCTTAATCCCAATTTCAGGAGGGAATAATGCTTTAGAAGCCCATATTTAAACATATGTAATGTGTGACTCAAAGGGTGGAAAGGTGTAGGCCTATGCTTTTGGAGTTTACTTCTATCACTATCCGCACTTTGTTATTGTGACCTCTTTTGGAGTGTCCCACGGAATTGGACAGAGAAAGGGAGAGGGGGTGGAGTCAGAGAACAGTACTCCAATCCGAAGAGGGGAGGGGAAGAAAGTGGAGTCAGACTGCTGTGGCGTGGACAGTTTATCAGTGAATGTTACAGAATAGAGACTCTCTAGTAACACAACTGAGAGAGAGAGAGAGAGAGAGAGAGTCATTTGTACAAATGTGTGTGCTGTAACAATACACAAATCAGTTGGGAGGAGATCAGCTGTCGCCCCTCCCCCGCCCTCCCCAGCCCTCCCCACACACACTAGATACTATTTAGCAGGTGTTGTGTGGTTTGGGTCAGCTGACCTACTGTCCAACTGACTGAAAGGGCAGGTGTCTAGAAAAGAGAGAGAGAGACACACACACAAAGCAGATGTTTTGTGTCTGGTCACTTGCCAAAAAACAAATGCAAAATGTTTTTTCGGGGCCATGAGATAATTTTGGATGAATGTTTTTGAAATGTATTTTTAATGTTTTATTATTTAATCTTTAATATAATGTTTGTATGTTATTATTATCTATTTGAGGCTATGCTTAACAAGCCTTTTTAAACAGCTGTGAATTGTTCCAGAATATGAAAAACTGTTATTGATTTTGAGAAGTGAATCTTGTGTGAAGCAGCTGATCTCAGAGCAGCCTCACAGCGGTCTGGGTCAGCATCTGTGCATGAAAACAGACGTGAGGCCTGCTGACAGCTCTCACACAGCGGGCTGTCTGGGCGGTTCAGCTCGGTGCCGCTAGCGCCATATGATGTTGTTTATTTGACCCGCTGTTCTCCTCATAGCGGCTGTGTGGATACGCAGGCCTACGTAATAGCTTGTGTCGACATCATGGGTTTGACATGACCCTCTGTGTGCACCAGGGGGGTTGCAAAATTATGGACCACATTATGTTTAATACCATAACATATAGCATTATCGAAAAGTTTAACAATGACCCACCCCCTGTACTTTTATGTCATGTCCATTCCATTTTATTTGTCCAACCCCCTAATCCCAGGTTCCCTCCAGGCTCGGTTTGAGTCAATAAAATAGACTAAAGTGAAGGCATCGATATCACGTGGCCTGTAGAAGCCAGAGTATTCTCCCTAGTCATGCTGTTTACTGTAAACTCCTGTTGATGTTAGTTTGGTTTCTGAATGATACGTGCATTCAATCTGTAGCGTGTTTCTGCTTGACAAAGAGAAGCAGCCTGTTGTGGATGATAACCCATGATGCTCTGCCTGTGAGGAGGGTGAAGTTATTTCTACTGGTTCTATAGGAGCTACCCAGTGCTGGCCATCATCTGATGTTTGACATAAATTTCTCACTAGCTGCATGTGTCAAATGGAAAGGCATTAATGAATCATTATTGTAAAGGAAATAGTGTTGCTGTAACCTGTATGAAAGTGTTAAAGTTTATGACCTAAATAGTGGAATTATTAAACTGATCCAGACCTGTTGTTTCTACCGTGCTAAGCAGATGTTGGCATGTTGGTGTAGACAGTGAAAGTAGCCTAAAACAGGTGTGCTCGTGCACGAGAGCGCACGTGTGCACCAGTCTGCAGACTGTTGTGTGTTTGTGCGATGTATAGTCGAGTCTTGTGTTATAGCGTGTGTGTGTGTGTGTGTGTCAGAGAGAGATTGGTGCGTGAGGTGAGCAAAATTTGGGCCCGCTGCTCACTGTTGGTGTATGTTTGTGAAACACTGATGTCACCATTAGTGCTAGGTCACGATAGTGCCACCTCGCTCTCTCTCTCTCTCTCTCTCTCTTTGTGTTTATATTACGCTTGATAAAGAGAGAGTGCGTGAGTGAGAGAGAGGCATATAGAAGCAGAGCGAAAGAGGGTTTGCAGTGTTAGCTGTCATTAGATCACACTCGGCCATAATCTTCTCGTTTTTTTCCCCTTTTCCGTGCGCGTTCTCTGCCGCGTCTATGTAAAAGGTATCGGCGGAGTCGCGCTCCCGCGGTGAGAGAAAGAGCTGTTTGTGCGGTGGACGACCAGCATGGGACGGTCCGCTCCCGCACCGGCTTGTGCCTCCAGTCCAATACAGTGGGGGTAAGTCCACCGGTCATTGGCGTCTATATACGGTTTTGTAGAGAGTATTTTGTGCATATGTATTCTCGTGAGGAAGGATCATATCACTGGATAGTAATAGTTTTACGTTCCCGAGTTGTCTAGAGCGCGCGTGCGTCCGATGTGAACTTTGAGCCGCGGCGATTGGTGAGGTGGAACATGCACGCACACACACACGCTCAGAAGCTCACATTTGCTGAGCAGTTTTTTTTTCTGACTCAGCAGACAGGCTACAGTCTATTTGTCACCGGAGCACCCGAGAGCAAAGCGCTTTCGTCAACCGTTAACCTGAGGACAACCGCTGTTGGGGCTTTAAAGAAAATGGATTGTTGTATTCGTTAAAGAGCTGTTTGTGTGTGTACGCGCACGTGTGTGTATGTTTAAACAGCCATATTATTACTTATTTTAAACCTGGCAGTGCATTGTTCTACACAATGTAACCCCTTGCCCTGGCAGTGTATATAACCTATCATGTTTTGTGCTTTATACTGTATGTAACTTTATGATGTTTTGGCATCCTAAGAAGGGTTGTCATCAAACAAAGTGTCTTTTTCTTGTTCTTGGTGGTGCTGTGCGTCATCGTTACGCTAGCTGATTGTGCTTGGCCACTTGCAGAAGTGTTTCCCTGTGTATGTGTTGGTTTAGAAGCCTTAGGCTTTAACCATTAACATTCTAATTTCTTGTCTAGACAGACAAGATTGGGACCCAAGCTCAGGGCCGTAAACTCGACAGAGGTGTGTGGCTATGCCCAGGCCAACACCACACAGTAGGGACACGCCAGGTGGAGCCCCCAGCCCTGACGACAGAGTGTAGCAGTAGCAGGTGTAGCATAGTTCCCAGATGTCTCACTACACCACTGAGCTCTTTAGCTATGGAGAGAAAAATGTCTCAATTATTTGTAAATGCAAGCACCATGATCTACAAATATTCCATCTATTACAAATGTGTTTTGCTATCCACAAACACACAATTCCTTACTCGTGACTTGTAAGTTGTCATTTAGATAAACGTGCTATGATTTGTACAAATAGCATCATAAATATATCATTTGTAATTTTTGTGTGCATTTCTCATTCGTAATTATGCTATTCTGCGTGTGAAGTATTGAATCTGCATTTGTGGATTGACCAATACACGCATTCATTCCTTCTTCCAATGACATAAATTTGAGACATCCTTTCGCTCTTTTACGATCCACATTCCACACACAAATAGCTCTTGATCCACACACAAATGTCCCCCCCTTCGGCAATGACATCCAATAAGTGGCGTTGTTGTTCTCTGCACTGGCTACCATACCTAGCTAACTGTTAGCCACAGTGACTAGTCCGCACATTAACGTAGGTATCCCTCTTACTGATATTGCTTACTGATATTACATACATACCCATCCAGCTTGTTGGCTTCTGTACGCGTCCATTTCAGCAGTATAGAGTGGAAATCCCTAAAAGTTTGCATTGCAAGTCAAGCATGACCGGTGTGTCTGGCTCATTGGCTAATTGAACAACACTGCCGTCTACCGGATGTTATTATCGAAATGGGGGGCACATTTGTGTGGATCAAGAGCTATTTGTGTGTGGATCGCAGAAGAATGAAAATAATTGGAAGAAGGAATGAATGCGTGTATTGGTCGATCCACAAATGCAGATTCAAACACTTAACATGCTGAATTGCGGATTTACAAATGACATTTCATGAGAAAGACAAAGTATAAAGTATTTTTACAAATTACAAATGCTATATTTACGAATAGACATCTATTTGTATAAATCACGACTGTGATTTTTTGTTTGTTGATAGCAAAACACATTTGTAAATCGTGAAATATTTGTGGATCATGGTACTTGGTACTACATTTACAAATAAAACAAGAGACATTGTTCTCACCATATTTAGTGATCGTATAATTCAATGTCCTTGTTGACAATTGACTAAAAATTATTTTCCAAGGAAAATGATACATATTAAGATGACTGTCAAATGTGACACCAATTCAAGTTATTTTAATTAATATCAAGATATAAATCAAGACTTATGGGTAAAGCCGATAACAAGATGAGGTGCCCAGTCTGATTTGTATCCTTAGGCTGCCAAGCAAATATCTGGTATTGTTACTTGTCTGTATGGGTGTCGGGCTGTACATGTGTGTTTGCTGTCCATATTCTCATTGAGTGGATGGTTATGGTAAACTTGTAAAAGCCTAATGGATAAGGCTCTGATATCACATATCAAAGTTATATTCCAGATGTGTTAATCATACTTAGCATTAGTGTGTGTGTGTGTGTGTGTGTGTGTGTGTGTGTGTGTGTGTGTGTGTGTGTGTGTTAAGCTCTAGACTATATAGATTGGATTGTGCTGAAGGTATGCTAATATGCTGTGATTTTCAAGTAATTTCAAGTAATTTTTATTGTTTTATACTTAATGCCGTTATACTTTATAATTTTATAGGTTTACAGTATTTAGACTGTGAAAACATTGCAAGGGCAAGGCAGTCATTATTGTATAGAGAGAGAGGCACACATGGAAATGTGTGTGAGTCTGTATAAATATGGGAGTGTGTTGGTTTTGTGTGCGAGTGTGTGTCTGTGTGTTTACAGTTGAGTTAGTATCCGGTTGGGCGTGTTCAACATTGATTTAGCGTCATAATCAATGTTTTGCTGCAGGATAATGAGTGTTGTTGTGTGGGCTGGCTTTAGGCCAGCTTCTTTCCCATGAATCACAGCTTCATTTACACATTTGTCCACAGGTGTCTCTACGACCAGATGTTTTTATTCTGTAATAATAACGATAATAATCATCATCATCATTTATCATCAAATAAACATACTCAATTAACCAATAAACCCATTCATTAAAATGCGATTTTTTTTTGCAATCACATTTAGTAATTGAGTAAATGTCTGTCTGTCTGTCCCTATGTAATACGGAGAATTTGCATGCGAACTATCCTAAAAGTGAAATTGGCCACGTCACATACAGCAAATTAGCCGCATCTTCAATACAATATAGTATTAAGGATGCATGACTGACTATGCACATAGCCAAAACACAACAGAATATGCTCATATGTCACTGCCTGGGCGAGGTGTTCACAGGCGATGGGTCAGATTGGCTTGGCTTGGCTTTACAATGTAACTTACCTTCTTGGCACAAATAATAATTTTTTCTCTAACTCAACAATGTCACAACACTGAGGACACTGAGGAAGTCAGTCAGCAAGTCTAGACCAGCTTATCTGCTCACCCCTTAACGTGTGTAAGATCTAGTAGATTTAGATCTTTGTGTGATTTCAAAACTTCCTGTTTTGGCCAGGGTATTGCCATGTGTAGTGTAAACATGGCATAATACCTGAGCAGAATTAGTGAACTACTTCTAAGATGAGTTGTCCAGCCTTTCCTTGCATTAAAAGCACATGATTGGACGTCCCCCAAGAGTCTGGATGTACTGTATGTGTGACCAGTAGTCTCAGTGGCAGACAATGAGACTACTGGTCTCATTTGGATATAATAAATACTGATTGGCCAAATATAAAAACAAAACTATTGAAAATATAGCCTATACAGTTAATATAACAACAGGATGACAAAATATTTGTTAATAAAAATGTCTCCCACCTCCTAATTCTGTGGGCTCTGTCTACAACATGAACCGAGGAATGCATGTGTCAGTTTTCAGTCAAATATACTTGAAGGTCAATATTTAGAGTAGCAATAATGCATAGTAGATTATGCGTTTTATATTAGGATTATATTAGATATTTAATTTTAATTCTATTGTTATTGTTATTTTTATTATTCTTATTATTCATATTAGTAGTATTAGTAGCAGTAGTAGTGTGTCTAGGGTTGCAAAAGTCCTGGAATTTTCAGAGGAGCAAACTTTCTTTCAATAACAATTTTTAATTACTATTGTAATCGATTTTGATGAAATTCAAAGGTAACTTTAACTTTATTAGACACAATTTAATAAAAACAAAAGCTTGAGACTTCTCAATGATATTTTTCTTGGTAATCAAAGACACTGAATCTGTTGCTTTACTTCCGTATTCAATCAGTCAGAAGAATCCACACCCCTTGAGTCACTGTCCACCAAAGTTGAGGTGGAGGATGGGTGTGGGCCAGGTTCAAATAGCTTCAGGTTTGCCCGAATAGCCACCACCAATTTCTCTACTCGTGCATTTGTGAACAGACAAGGCTGCTGCTGCCACAGTTCAACCAAATTTGCTTCCATAGGCTCGGCCCAAAGTTAAACTCTTAAAGAGTTTTAGCTTTTCATTCGGCTCTTGTCACTTGTCAAAAACGTGGTTCCAACAGGATACACTTGAAATCGGCTCGCATCAGTGCTCACAAAACACAATGCACGACTGAATTTTCTGACATGAAATTCGTCTGAGCCTCCGATAGCTTGTTGCATGAGTCTATCGGCTGTCGTTTCCCTGCCCACACTGTGTAAGAAACGACAGCCAATTCAGCCGCGTTGTTAGCCCGACTGAAAAGTTGTCTGCGACAGCCAAATCTTGCTTAAAACGTGTCGAAAACGTACAGTGTATGTAAGTGTGTCATCGGAATCAGAACAAAACACTGTACAAAACACAGAAAGTTGCAAACTAGCTTGTTGTCTGCTACAACTGTTGGCATAGCAACTAGGAAAGCATGGCTAGCAACGGGAATTATGGGTATTATCAGTGCCATTGAAACGTTCCTTCAGCTATCTGCTATCCTCTCATCATAATAACTATTTGTTTGTATGAGCCTTCTAAAGTTTGTCTATTCTATTTCTCTGTCTCGCTCTCTCTTCCTGTCCTTTACTCTCTCCATCACCCCTCCTCCTTTCATCTGCTCAGCAGCACACAGCTTGTTATGTAACAGTCAGGTGTCTTCTTGGTCCAGCTAGCTATCATTCTCTGTAAGAAAGGCAACAACGCTGCCAGGGTTATTCCCTTTAGAGCAAGGCACTAACACTGTCAGGGTTATGAGTTCTATTCCCTTTGTAGAGTTAACCCAGTTTTTTTTCATGAAAAGGTTTGTCCATCTTTTTGATGGGGAATCACAGATGGAGAACATCCAAAAATTACTCAAATTACAATTAGGCCATTTAGCAGAACTAACTAGTGTCAGGTATCGAGGCGAGACCCAAGTGCAGACACAGTAGTAAAGTTCCAAAGTTGGTTTATTAATGTCCGGCAGGCAGGGGCAAAATCAAAACAGGCAATGGTCGGCAACAGGACATCCAAAAGAGAAGGCAAACAGAACAGGCAGGCTGCAGGCAAAACAACGTCAGGGAACAGGCTGGATCCAACAGGCAGGTAAACAGGCTTAAACGTTTGGTGGTAAAAAACACAGAACAGCCCAGACAAAGGGGAGACCAGAGACTAAATACACTAGGGCTGATTGGGACATGGGAAAGAGGTGAGGCTGATAATTGGCAGAGGGGAGGGACTCGGGAAGCAGTCTATATAAGGGAAACAAGGCGGAACTAAGGAGGGTCCGGATAGGACACTGAAAAACTACACAGAATCAAAGACACAACATGGCATATGTACATCCAAAAACATGACAGGACACATGAACCAGGATTGTGACTAGACTAGCAGTCTCTCTAGGATCTTGCTGAGTTTTTTTGTGAATCTTGCGGCCCAAAATTACTGAAGTTTCTGTGGTGTTTCTCAAAAAAAAAAAGTGTACTATTTTTCAGTAAATATTGGGCGAGTAGGAGCAATATTACCTGTATATACTTTAGTACATAATAACCTATAACCACAAATAATAGGTCAGGACAACAATGATGCAAAATATATTTGTGTATTCTGCAATGAACAGAGAAGAAAAACAGAAGTTTCATGACACAGAAAAATGCAACCACCCGCATATGCACGTTAACACACATTTTCTCCAGACATGAATTGAGCTTCCATAACTTGAACATACAGTAATGTATGCTTATGTAACATACTTTTATAGGAATACGAATCTTCAAAGATTGGTCTAGAACTGTCTGTAAAACACTAGACCTGCTGGTCGTAAACATCCTCAATCTGGAAGAAGCAGCTTCGGTCATTGTTAGTTGCCTGGACCGTGCAGTTACGGTAATCTTTTTTTGTGCTTTGCACTGTGTCAATGTAGACTCGGGTAAATGTGGTCATTGTCTTTTTTTTTATCGAATTATTGAAGCCGGAATATCTGAATGTGCAAATATCAATATAGTTAAATGGAGGACTTACGTTTGTCTTCCAGCCCCCACTCTCATGGAGCACATTTGGGTGCTGCTCAGCAAATAATGCAGTGATTGGCTGAATATTGCGTGAATTATTGCGATCGCAAGATTCGTAAGGGACTGTCTAGGTGCCTCCATACTACAGTTGGCATTATGTTTTTAATGCACCTTGTGCCCTCTAGTGATCAGAAAGCAATTAGTGGAGCTTTAATCCTATTTGATTTGGTCTTATTGTCACCAAATATTCTCTCTCTCTTTCACTCAGGTGTTAATTATTGAGGATGAGTAGTGGGGGGGAGACTCCTGACCTGCCCAGCAGGGAGGGAGAGTCGTTGAAGAGGAAAGAGTGTACGACAGATGTCCTAGGACCCAGGTGAACACACACACACACACACACACACACACACACACACACACACACATCCATACACATAAACAGGTGTACATGTAATCTTAATTAATCTTCACTCCAGGAGCCTCCTCGTACTGATTGCAGCTCCAACACATCATCGGTATCACTTCAATACTCTCCTCTTCTCTCCTCTACACTTCTCTCTTCTCGTCCAGCCCCAAGAGGAGCACAGAGAGGAGAAACAGAGAGCAGGAGAACCGGTACATCGAGGAGTTGGCGGAGTTAATCTTCGCCAACATCAATGACATGGATGACCTCAACGTGAAGCCGGACAAATGTGCTATCCTAAAAGAGACAGTCCGCCAGATCAGACGCATCAAGGAGAACGGTGAGGCGGCCATCTTGATTTCTGTGGAATGCCACATAGTCACGATACAAGCACTGTAGCTCCCTCCAGTAATACGCATACGACGATGTTTGTGATTAAAATACAGAGTCTTTATTCCTCGATGGTCTGAGTTCATTAACATGTGAAAACTGATAGAAAGACATACATACAGTATACACTGACTCAACTTGCGCTCTTCAGCCTTAAAATACACAGCATAATGACGGTACATTTAAACTGACTTGGCTTAGCTCAAATGGTTACATTGTAGATGTAGATTGCAAAATAACATACACTGTACATGAAATGGCTTGGAAACATAACTTTATATAACATATTTACATAGTATTCTAACAAGTTGTCATTCAAAGATTATACACATTTAGTCTCTCAGCATTGAAACCGTGAGTAAAGCCAGCCGGCGAGGCCAGTCTTTGGCTTGGAAATTAAACAAATGAAATTTAAAAAGTAAGCATACCTCATTGGCTGCTTATCTACTAAAGAGGCTAACTGATTTCTTCTTTCATCTTCCTCAGTTGATTCTCTTGTGGGTCTTGTTCAATTAACTTTTCGTTGGTGAATTCCTTGGTGATTTTCCGATAAAGTGATTCATTGCTATGGCTCAGCTCTTTCGTTGCTGTGTGTCAATTAATCATGTCTTATAGAAAATAGGTTGCACAATTACGCCCTCTTTCACAGGTAGGAACCAAAAATACTTAATTAAAAGACATTGATATGAATTAATAATTGAATGACAGTTACAAGCATTTTTTTCTTGAGCGTTCAGTACAGTCAAGTTGAGTCAAGTTTTCATGCATTTTACCGGGATAAAATGAAAGTACTGTAGGTCACTACACAACTAATATCTGTTTTGGATCAGCCCTAAATGTCAGTTAGTGACGTTTAGATACAAAACAAGGTCTTATATTCTCTCATTGACCAGCTGGGCTAATTCTATTTGGTAGCTACGTGTGGTTGTGTTTTCTAACCAATTTGATTTACATTGCAAGAAACTCAAAAGCTGTCAGTGGCTGTGTATAGTCACCACCACCATACAGTATCATGTAATTGTCTCAGTACATTGATCTCCTCTCAGACTGATGACATTCGTCACACACACTCCTTGTGTGTGTGTGTGTCCAAATATCTCACATGACACTGAGGTCAGCTGCAGTTTGTGTGTGTGTATTCACACAGGAATGTGAACTATGTGGCCCTAATGGAGCTGTCATTGGCTGGATGCTCCTGTGTGTGTGTGTGTGTGTGTGTGTGTGTGTGCGCGCGCTTGTGGGGGAGGGGAGTCTGACTGTTGAGGACAGACACTCTTCTAACTCCCTGCTGAAGTCACACGTCTCTCTGTGACATCAATTGGAAACACCATGCATGTGCACATACACACACTAGTTTTACTTATACAGTTGTTGATTTGTGCTCTTTTTTATAAACTTGCATCATGCTTTAATAACAGTAGATGGTATAATCTGTATACACGTGTGTGTGTGTGTGTGTGTGTGTGTGTATATATATATATTAGTGCTGTCAATCGATTTAAAAAATGTAATCCTGATTAATCACAGTCATGGGCTGTGATTAATCAGGATTAATTGCAAATTTAAAATACTAGGATTTACCTGTAAACGTTTGTAACGGGCGGGAGTGTCGAGTGCAGTTGCGAGCCTAAAAGAGACAAAGCAGCCAAGTGGTGGCGGCTGGGACCCTATGGTGGTTGGACCGCGGATGGGCGGCAGCGGTGGCAGGGGCTCTGCTGGCGGCCGGGGCCCGCTGGCAGCCGGACCAGGGACGAGCGGTGGCGACTTCGGTGGCTGGGACCCTCTGGTGGCCGGGACCCTCTGGTGGCCGGGACCCTCTGGTGGCTGGGACCCTCTGGTGGCTGGGACCCTCTGGTGGCTGGGACCCTCTGGTGGCTGGGACCCTCTGGTGGCCGGACCGGGGATGGGCTGTGGCGGCTGCGACGGCATGGACCCTCCAGCAACCGGACCAGGCTCGGGCTCCGGATGCGAGGCTTCCCAGGCGGTCGTGCAGCGGACAGACCGCAGCAGCGTGGGTTCTCCAGCGGCTGAACCGGGCACGGGCTCCAGCGGCGAGAACTCTCGGGTGACAGGCCCGGAGACAGACTGCGGAGGCGTGGGTTCTCCAGCGGCTGGGCCGGGCACGGGCTCCAATAGCTAGAATTCACTAGCGACGGACATCGCTAGCCTGACTGCTCTGGTGGCTGGTGGTTGCCATGCCGGGTCGTCGGCGTCCATGCCAAGCCCCAGCGCAGATGACAACCCCCCCCCGAGCCCTCTGACCAGGGAGAGGCGGAGATGGCGGAAGCCTCCAGGCAACCTGCATGGCACAGCGCCCCCCTCTGGGCTGACCGGCGCGGGGCAGCGGGATGGAAACAGGTTTACCGGTGTATCGGCCACCGTGCTGGAGGACGGGGCTTGTTCCCCTAGTGGCAGCGAGAGCCTGTGAGCGCTCGCTCGGCCAACAGTCCGTGCACCAGCGGGCGCGGTGTGTCCGTCGACCGATGATGTGCCTCCGACCTCTCCACCTCCTTTTCGGGAGGTGGAGAGAAACCGGCGCGGGATGTCGTGGTAGGCCTCCCCACTCGCTTTGACGGCTCTCCGGGGACCCTGGAGGGGTTCCTTGAACAGTTGGAATGCTGGCTGACGTACAGGCGTACGCCGGAGGTCGAGTGGGGAGCGCAGCTAGTGTTTCTTCTGTCCGGTCGCGCACTACTCGGTGGAGCAATCCAAGCAGCCCGGTCGGCTGTGGAGTTCATCGCCGGGCGTGGCCGCTGGAGAACCCAGGCTGGAGGCACTGTCGCCAGCACCCGGAGCTGCTGCCAGCTCACCCACGCTGCTGGAGGCGTCGCCTGCCCTAGCCGCCGTGGAGCCGCCGCCGCAGTCCTGCCAGGGAGCCACCGCTAGCTCGCTCAAGCCGCTGGAGCCGAAGACAGGTCCAGCCGCCGAGGAGCTCAGCCCGCCGCCGCAGTCCTGCCCGGGAGCCGGCTCACCCATGCCGCTGGGGTCGTCGCCTGACCCAGCCGCTGTGAAGTCGCCGCCGCAGTCCTGCCCTGGAGCTGCTGCCAGCCTGCGCTCGCCGCTCGGACCAAAGTGTCGTCCAGCCACTAGAGGGATGCTGCCACATTTCAGCCCCGGAGCTGCTGCCAGCTCACCCACGCCGCTGGAGGCGTCGCCTGCCCCAGCCACCGTGGAGCCGCCGCCGCCGTCCTGCCCGGGAGCCACCGCTAGCTCGCTCAGGCTGCTGGAGCCAAAGACAGGTCCAGCCGCAGAGGAGCTTGCGCCGCCGCAGTCCGGCCCCAGAGCTGCCGCCAGCTCGCTCGCGCCGCTGGAGCTGCTGTCAGCCACAGCTGCCACCTGTCCTTGGTCCGGCCACCAGAGGGTTCCAGTCGTTGCCGACGCCACCGCCCCTCCCTGGTAAGGCCACCAGCGGTTCCCAGCCGTCGCTGCCACCCATTCCTGTTTCAGCCAGCCGAGTGCTCCACCCACCATAGCTACTGGTCGTCCCTGGGCCGGCCTCGTCCCAGCCGTGGCTGCAGCTGGTGTCTGGTCCGGCCTCCTGAGGTCCCTCATCACCACTGGTCTCTGGGCCGGCCTCCGGAGGGATGTCCCCAGGCAGAGGGCCTCTTCACCACGTAAGGCGACGCCAGGAGGCGCGCCTTAGAGGGGG
>JAOEHI010052555.1:0-16537 GCA_025447815.1 Percopsis transmontana | reverse complement strand
CCCCCCCCCACCCCCCAAAAAATGGCGTCACATCTTGGCCCCGCCCCGTCTCGGCCCCGCCCCCTCTCGGCCCCGCCCCCTCTCGGCCCCGCCCCCTCTCGGCCCCGCCCCCTCTCGGCCCCGCCCCGCCCCAGCAGCATCTGAGCACGATCCGTCCGTCTTTCGCCTCCGATCAGGGGGTTCCCCCAGGGTGTCCACAGAAACATCTCCATTCGCCCACCTAGGGTTTATACTCTAAACAAACATGGTACAGTCCAGTAGTTTCCTGTATAGCGTCCCCAGTGGTCAACCATTTATCACCCATGGGCCCCCTAAAAATATACTCCCCCCCCCCTTAATTCCCAGGAGGAGTGAGGATATCACACAGTTCTCTAACCCTCCCCGTTGCCGGCTACACTCGTGGACCGTCGCGTTTCACACATAAATCGTGAGCGGGGGCTGAAATGTGGGTCGCTTGGCGTTATGCTTTAACAGCAATGGAAAGGTGCACGAACAAGCACCGACGCCACTGAGAAGGGGGAACAAATGCATGCCCATTTTATTAGAGATAATAAAAACTAGGTTAAAAAACACGAAGCTCCCCGTGGAGCGTCGTGGTGTGTGTGGTTTTCTGACTACTGATGCAGTGGTGATGAGGAGAAGCTCTGAAAGGTGTCTGAATGGTAGAAACACGACAGAGTCGTACAAGAGATTCACATTCCAGTAAGGTCACAGATAGCAGGCTGCTCTGGGCTGCTAATTTCCATTTGGCTAGCAGACAGCACCAGGCGTCAACAAAAGCTTTGCCTGCAGTTTACACCAACAGTAAAACCAATGTTTATTTTCTAAAAACGATTAAGTCTTCCATAAACCGGTGCAGGGACACATTGCTAAAAGAGAATACAATAAAAACAAAAGAATTAATTAACAGTTAAAACAGTCTTCTTCAGCATCAAACTTAAATGCAATTTCCGCGTCCTTACTTTTGTAAGGAACTCATTTGTATTCATGCAACATAATGACTAAGATAGCATGATACAAAACATCTAAGATAGTTTTATTTTACTGTTTTCCAATAGAGTTCTTTAAATGTTTTATATTTTACAAATATAGATATGAACAGATATACAAATATAACAGTGGTCAGATGACGACCAGTAACGGCATTTAAACAATTACATGTACAGGTACAACTAGGTTACTTAGCAGAGTCGTTTATGTGTAGGGAGCAGGAAGGGGTTACCCCGGACTTCCACCGGGCTCGGCTGCGTCACGGCTGTGACATGTTCGCCGGACCTGACCGCTGTACTCTAGTCGATGCTTTGATTCCCCCAAATGCACCGCGGCATGTTTCAGAAATCAATTTATCACACTTAATCAGGTGTGATAAATTTAATAAAGTGTTTGTGCTGTGATAAACAGCACTACTGATTTCAAATGAAATAAAATACATGACTAAATAAAAATAAAATAAATGGGCTAATGTAGTAGTAGCTAATGTTATACCATAAACGTGTTATCATTTCATCAGAATTAGGCTATTGTTGTCCTATTTGTCCAATGTATTCCTTTCAGAAAGCACGTGGCTAGTTAGCAGAATTAACATGATGTCTTTTCTCTGGCAACAGGAAGTGGGCTGGCTGCCAAAACGCTCCAAATCACTGCTTTGACGGGCTTGCTCACTAACGCACATATGTCCTGCCTGGGCCAAGACACAGAGGGCGTGTGCATAATCCAAGGATTATTCCAGACTGCAGTAGATTACTCGCTTCTGGAGGGACGGTTGACATACCTGACAGCGCGTGGCGGCAGATTGGCAGGAACAGATTGTCTCACAGCAGACGAGTCCAGCTGTGTTGCTATAGCGACGCGTGAGCGGCGCATTCCCAGCCCTTGGTACCGTCTGAGCCGTTCTGGCCCGGACTGATACGGATCAGCACTCAAACGGCACGTGCTACAAGCGGACACGGTAGCCATGGCTACGCAGTGCTGGCCAGCAACTTATCTTCAATTAATTTAGATATGCACGCTATATTGTGTTGAGCTTATTATATCTTATTATATCCAGCTGTGATGTAATCCATTAGCCGTCTAAATAAAGTGCGAAAGATGCGACAAGGGGAGCGTTTAGGTCATTTGTCAAGGTGGAGAAGACTGGAGCACCCCATGTCCTCACAACACCGTTTGATCCTCCAATAACGCCACTGATTGGAAAGTGATATTCAATCTGAACTCAATTATACTGGCTGACACTCGTCTGACGGGGCCTGAGACATCAATACACAAGGACCAGCCACTCATTAATCCCAGCCACAGCGGTGGGGATGGAGAGGTTGGCGGGCTGCACACACCAGCTAGGAGGGGGGGGGGGGAGAGAAGCTGCTTAATTAAGCTTTATGGATCCTTCCCAAATCCAGCGGGATGATCATTTGTCAGTTCAGATGTCATGCCCACCATCCAGAGAGGGGTGTGGCTCAAGCGCACGGCTTTACACAGGTACGTAAACAGGCACATCGGGGGAAAATACAGTTCTCAAACGGGCCACACTATGTGAGCCCCCCCGAGACGAAGGGGGTCTCGCATTTACACGGTACCGCGAGCCAGGGCAGTGTGTCTTTCTACTGCCCAGAAACTGTTCTCCACAAGCTGGGAAAGCTTGCCTTTGTCACGAGGCAGCTAGGCTTGGTTTTTCCAAGTCCTTTTGGCTTGGTTGAGTGCACAGCACTCAGGGAAGCAGCTGCACTTAATGAACAATTCATGAATAATCTTCAGTTGGCAAAACCGGTCTAACAATGAAGGTTTCTCCAAGATCACAGCAGGGTTTTTGCCTAGTTCATGAACACCCCCAACCACCGTAGGAAATCTGCAGTCTTGTGAATGGGATTATTATAAGAATTAGTTAAGATAAGGACTTTTTCATCTTGATCACTCTCCCACATATCCATAAAGTACATGTATTTGTTATTATGGTAGCCAGCTCATTACTCTGTAACATTACTAACTGTGTGAGTATACCATTATCTGACACTGACCAAATATTTTGCTATTCCTCTTCAAGAGGGCATTGGCCATCACTTGGACAACAACTGTATTACTACCCCCACATATACGGTATATGCATGTCATAAATAAACCATAACAATACCGGCTTTATCAGTATGATATGTGGTACTGTACCAGGAGTGGGTACTGAGGATGCCAGTCTGCTTTCAATCTCACGAAATGGTCTCACTTACCTAGAGAGAGAGAGAGAGAGAGAGAGAGAGAGAGAGAGAGAGAGAGAGAGAGAGAGAGAGAGAGAGAATTCAATCGTGAATTCAAAATAGACGCAGAATTAGCACAAGTGAGTTGCATTTTAATGTCATTGCTCTGCCTTCAGGACATGAAGGTTCAACTGAAATATCGTGTGGGATGTGACAGTGACAGTGACAGTAACCTGCGGGACAAGATGGGAGGTTATTTTGAGCTAAACATAAATAAACGCAAACACATTTTCTAAAACACATTTTAAAATGATGGCACATATCCTAACATAGCAATGCGTCCACATACGCTGCTCGTATCGTGTTATTATCATTTCTATAGAGCAGGTTAGACTATTGTTTAGCCTAAGTGATTCTGGAACTGATGTCCTTTCATTGAAATGGTCTGGCAAAGCCACCCTGACTTTGCACGCTACGCCTGGAAGGCCAATAAGGTACATCACAGACAATATGCTACTGTATGGGCCTTAAGATCTTATACAATACTCGATCTGTTCCCAAGTCATTTTTAATTACGTTTTGACCATATGTTTCCTTCAAGGCAACAAGATCTGAATAATTACTTACACAATTTACATGGTACAGTACACAATCACCGATATTATTAAATATGTACTTGTACTACCAAAAACATTACACCTATGGCAACAATAAGACATCAATTTGCAGCAGCATAACAACATAACTTTGGTAATCGAGTAGTACATCTGAAGGTCAGAAGGTCGTGTGACTTGGAAAAGATTAGAAAAGCCATACACTGACCATTGCACATTGTGTTGTATTGTTTCATTTAAAGATTCGCAGCTGTGGGAAGTTAACTGTTCTGAAGAAGACAGATACATTCAGATATAGACCATCACACAAAGCCATGGAAGTCATTACTGGTGTCCAGCCACAGTGTAAAGAAGTTTTGTTCAATATGTTGCAGTTGTACTGTATGCTTAATCATTTTTTTGTCAGTTTATTTAAAGATGCGTTTCCTTTGACAAAACTGACTATTTTTGGGTATAAAGTAGGGTCCATGGTTCACCTCAGTGATGACAATTCTGGTCACTGTTCAGCTGTAGTACAATATAAATCTTTTTTTTTATTTTTAAATCAACCGATGTTCTGAATGAACTAGCGCTGCTAGCTCTTTGAGGCCAGGCAACGGGATTATGGGAAATGAAGTCTTTATTCGGGGAAATGCTATTGCTAGTTGCAGTTGCTAGATCAGAAGTTACATCCCTAACCATAGCTACGAGAACCAGGAAAGGCCCATTCATATCTTATTCTAAACTGAACCATAAAACGAAATGAAAGCATGCCACAACCTACAGCCTACTATAATTCTTACCCACGATCCAAAATGTCTGCCAACACGTGCTGCCATTTAAAATCAACACTTTCAATCAAAGACAGCATGAGCTACGTGGCTAACCAGGCTAGCGCTAAAGGGGGCGTGGTCATTCAGATGCGCACACAGATAGCAACCTGCCGCCACCGCTAGCAGCTCCGCAAGCACGCGCCTTGCGACAGAGACACGCGACACCTCGCTGATTAGAGAAGACAAATCAACCGACGGATCCCGACTGCAGATGACAGCTCCCAACCACAATGGCTACCGGCTTCGTCGCATAGCCCTGCCCTTTGAAACCAAGTCTGGAAATTAATTTTCTGCTTGATTTAGTACATCTAGGCGCCTGAATGCACTAATGGCTGATATCATCAACATCCCGGAGGCACTTCATCTGCCTCCGAGTCGCACCCGAAGGGTGCGGATACTAGAGGCTCTTGAGTCGCACAGCAACAGAGGAAATAGCTGGGGTTCTTTTTCTTAAGGCGACATAGCGTGCGACGGCAGGGCGACGGGCAGGTTCGGCTCGTTAAACCGCCCCCCGCACAGTGATTTGTCGTGCCAGCCGGCACACGGGGGAGAGGGCGGGGTATCACAGCAGCCATTTTTTTTATTTTTGAAAGTGTGTCTGGAATACGAACAGCCTATTCAACAATGAGGATCACTCGTTGCTCTGGATGCTGTTACAGTACATTGGGCGTGGGTGATTGATGGGAGTGGGGTAAAGTGTGTTTTTCCAGGGTGCGCGAGCTCCATTAAGATAGCATTAGCAAAGCACCTTCAGTTTCAACGGAAGTGCTATAAAAAGGTGACCCACCCGCTTGGTAGCAAAGTGGAACTGTGTGATGTGAGGGTAGCCCCTTGGTTAAGTACTACACAAGGGGAATTACTTTTCTACATATGGATGGTATTCAACAGATCTTGGTCATAATCGTACGCCTATGAAGCAGACGTGTGGGAAGAGAAAGATATACTTCACTTTGCATTAGATTTCAGCTCGGACTTTGAGAAATTAGTTATACGTTTTATGTCATTTGATACTTTATATAAAGTATACGAATATCAAAAATTGATTTTTCCTAAAATGTGGGTAAACCGTGAATGTGTGAAAGGAAGCCCTGGATTGGTGTCACACGCGATCAGACGTTCCTAGCCAAGAATCAAGTTGTGCACAGTGTAGGCAGGTACCCTATTGTCTCCTCTGCCTTTGTGTGCAGGTGAACACACGGTGGTGAGCTGTTCTAATTCTTGGTACACAGAACAGTGCATGCTTCGTTTGCAAACAGCGTTGTTATCCTTCTACCACATGCCACCTGGAGCCCCTTTTCACAACTCAATCAACAAGCTAACGTACAAGCTAACATTGGCTTAGTAAATCTGTGATCCAGTTACCATTTTATCCAGCCTTCAAGGCTAAGTAGATTTATTTGCCATTTTATTTAGTTATTTAGGTTGTTGTGCTCCAACACAATTTAACCTATGCATTGTCTGTAGTGATAACTAGAGTGCATCACAGTATAACCCCTCATAGTTCCAAAGGGGGTTGATTTTTTAATACATAGGTTGTATTGCGGTGCTCTCCCGAGTTTTTTGTTATGTAATGTTGGCAGCAGCTTACCTCCAGCTACTTATTTTTAACCTAGTTTAGCTAATGTCCCAGAGAAGGCTCTGGCAACGGCCCAGTGAAAAGGTTTGGGAACGCTACCGTATTCGTCAGTGTTGTATTGCTGTTTTTATTCAAGGTTATGTGTGCTACACCGGGGGATTATGTCTCTGCCCATGATTTAAACATGCTAAAGGCCAGACTTTAGGTCAGTACAGTATGTGCATGCAAGTTTGGCTTTGGCCCAACATAACTTACTACTTTTACTTACTTACTACCACTTTTAACTGCTGTACATTGTCATTTTATATCTAAGCACTCTTGTCATTTTTACAATCATATTCCAGAAGGATGTTTATGTCTGCTGAATGTTGTGTCTCTTGATCAACTGAATTAGCTTCCATTAGGGCCTATTAGTGGTTAAATGTGTAATTGCTCATTACAAATTAAAAGCCACTTTCACAAAGAGGGTACCAACATGGCCACAATATGGGCCTTAATTGGCTACACTGAGAGCTTTAACTGTTCATTCTGTGGTTCTTCAACTACAATAAGACAAATTTGGGCTTTTAATGGCTAATGGGGATCTATGATCAGTAGTCTCTGTTTCCCTACCAGTACTCACTTTAAACCGAGAAAGTATTTCAATTATTTCATGGCCGCATGCAGCATTGAGGTGATGGAGGTCCGGACCTCGGTATTAGAGGAGATTTCAAAAGAAATCTCAAAGTTGATTATGAATAATTTACCGTTGTTCCACCCAGATAGTACAGCGACCGCAAAGACTATTGACTCAAGATCCCCTGCCTGTCATCTCTCACAGTGGCCTGTGTGTTGATGGGTGGACGGGGATTGGCGATGTTACTTTGAAGCAAATGGCCTTCTACCACATTAGACGGGCTGCGGGCATGCTATCACAATAGTCGGGTTCCGTAGCGTATCATGAGCGCGAGCCGTGCACGAATACTAGCCCATTTGCCAGTGGTATGGTGTTTTCTTGGGGTAAGCAAATACAAACAAGTCGTGTTGCAATTGTCCCTTTTCAACATATTGTTATTTCGTGGGAAACCACCGCCCGTTACCGTTTCTTTGAACGCGTCTTTAAATCTCGTTAGATAGATACTTGATAAGATTAGCATCACTGAAAACATTAGTACCTTCCTCTAAACTTAGCATTTAAAGTGCAGTGCCATTTACTGTATAGTTCTCCCCCGTTCATTGAAATGTTGAAATTTAAACTCCCAATGTCGTATCAATGGTCTCACTGTCTCAATTAACGTTACCTCCGATGTTTCGCTCCAGTTTGGCCTCATGCAGCTCCCCCCCGACTTGCTAGCTGGGAAATATGACATGCTGGTCAAGGAAGAGAGACAGTGATGAGAGAGAATGCAGGTACAATAGCCCACTATGTCTGTTTGCCAAACTCCTTGACCTTTTCAATTATCAAGGTGTAGGCTAGCCCATACAACTGCCTCACCTCAGTGAGGAACAGTAGACGTGTCTCATTTACAACATTTACAACATTCAAATGATATTATTTGTAAAACCTTCTAAAAGTAGTGTTTAAAGTACTTCTGCTAACTGCAGTTAAAGCAGCATTTCCTACACTGGCACACAAAATAGTACCACAGAACTGCTTTTAAGCATCCTAGGAGTGTGTTTAATGAGACTTGTCCGGGTCAAAGTAAGATCCTGTAACCCACTTTGGGCCCCAAGATGACACAGTGAAAACCCCTCTGTTAGGAGATGTACCCAGCTAGTTTGCGGGGAGCCAAATCCATTTCTAGCAGCTTAAACTGCTACCGCAGAGGATTCCAACCTGCTGGCCTCTCACTAAATAAGCCATGCTGTTTAGCCACTGCAATCCAAAAACAAACCAGAAATGTGACACAGCCCCGGGGCAGAAAAATATGACTGCTCTATTTTTTGTTTTTTGTTTTTTTTAACCTGCTATGGTTATCTGTCTACCCAGAGCAAATCCATGCCCCAGGGGAGAGTGTATTGGTCCAGCTATGTCGCCAAGACAACAACAGGACTCGTATTATCGACCCATCAACACTTCTCAGCATTCGCATTGTACAGTACCTCACAATAGAGAGCACAGCTTTAGTCAGCGTCATACGAAGGTTCTACAATCTCCCATTACCGTAACATGAACCTGAATTGTATAATTGCATATTAAATACTGGTCGATAGTACTTTCAGACTGTTTACACTGTTTATACATACTGTTAATCTATTGTGTACATACTGTTTACATACAGTACAGGTTTGCACTCCACACTTTTCATGCTCCGGTCATACCATGCACAGAGTCCGCCTTATAGACGATTAGATCAGCTGTGTCTGGTCTAGTGTCCTCTAGTTACTGTGATGCATGTTGTACTTTGCGTTGTGACTCGTGTGCTGGCACCTCGGACCCCGAGGAATGGCATTTCGTTCCCCTGTATGCTCTCTATGTGGATGGATGAAAATAAACTCAACTTGAACTCGAACTACAAGTGTTATTTTTATTATTTATTCATATTTGTTAGTCCTGAGATAAGTGTGGCTTAGGGAGTAATGAAATATAATAATGATTCTCCCAGTTAAGACATAAATAGTCCTTTCCCATTTCTGAACCCCTCATGTGCAGAGGAATTATTTCAAGGAGAGAATCCTGAGAAAGCCCATTATGCTATTGGACGTTTGGTGGGAGATGTGCCAAATGTGAAATTCACTGAATATGCAAAACTTATTTTTTTACCCAGAGTCAAATGAGCTACATTTCGTATTTGTTAAGTCTCACCTAGCAAATATAACAGTCAACAAGAAGTACGAAGGTCAATCTATTATTGGCTGGGATGGCTTGGAAAACAACTTGACATTTATGCATCTAAATTGGCTGAGTCGACAGCTCTGACTCTAAAACAAGCGCCATTAGCATTCAGATGTTTCCTCAGCTGCTAAATCCCTCTACTGCAGCCGCTGCACGGACATTTGTAATCATTGAACATAACTACACAGTAGTTCCAAAAGACAGGTCTAACGGGTGGGCTATTGAACAACAACAACAACTTTGTTTTCAGTGGGAGTGAAAAAATTAAATGACTAAATGTGCTAGATCCTAAATAGCTTATAATTTCTAAAACCTTCTGAACTGAAATAGATGCATAGCACAGTTTAAACCATAATGTGACTGCCTTAACCACTTGATTTGACCCTTGCTATATAACACTGTATACTGCAGTGAGAGGGCATTTGGATAAAAGTCTTAGTATTGCATGGCTTGCTACAACACCTTGTGTTAACAACTGATAAATATCATGGAGGGAGACAAAGGTTTGAAGGTTTCCCTTGGGGATTTAATTCAAGGCTACAACCTGCTGGTCACACATTTTGGTTTACTGGCTCTGTGACCTGGTCATTCTCCACAACTGTACCAGCTCTGTAATTGGTATCATTACCACTGATATTGAGTGGCCATAACAACTGAAACAACCTAAAGAAAAACTAATTAAAGTTAGTGGAGCAAATAAGGTTTTCGGAGAGCCTTACAGGCACACTCCTTGATCGGGCTATGGCTCCTCGCAGAGCTGCGTTTCCAGGCTGGGCAAACAATGGAAGGAGTATACCTTTAAATGCTGTACTGTGCTCTAAAAGGATGCCACATACAGTATATGAAGTCAGTTTATTGTCAGCCTCCACAGCCTGTAGATAACAAAGAGATTGTGCACAAATGTAACTTCCCAACCTGCTTAACATCTCTTGTCAGCTCTATCTCCCAGAAACATCTTCAGCTTCTAAACAATCTGAAGTACTGTATATGCGAGGGAGGGAAATCATCAGCAAGTGGAATTGACACATTTGTCGGGAAAGACACTTTGTTGTCATAGGTCTAGGTTCTTAATCAGGATGTGGAAACGGAGACAGATGTAATGCAGAAAAAAAGCGATAGATTAGCAGTTCTCTTAAACCAACTCAAATCAATCTCTAAGAGACTTCCCTCTGTGCTTGCAAGAATGTTCGCCAAAGAGAATTGGTATTGAACATGTAGAGTTGGAGAGAGATCAATTATTAAAGAGACCTAAATATTCATACAAATTGCTTTTTATGGATCATATTCTGACCAAGTAATTATATTGTAAGATATTTGTAAGATTACCAGTACAATGTGGACGAACTAAAATACACATTTATGGCGTGTATTATTTGCTTTTCACAAGGAGAGCTTTATTTAGTGACTAAAATAAAAACCTTACAAAGAGCGTGGCGCAGACTGGACCACAATGTTTTGCATGGGAGAGAATTTTTATCCTATTCAGAATTGAGGATCTTCACAATATCACAGACATCAAGGTGCTTGCCTGGAACCGTCCTTGGTTATTACCTTGTTTTTCATAAACAAATGTTAACTCTACTTCCTCTTTGAAGGGGCACAAACATCGCAGCATGACGTGACCTTCACACCAGAGGGGTAATACTAAATGTTTCAATAGCCTCTTCAATTATGTATGCCACTTTATGCTTGAACGTTTCAATCACCGGATGTATATGCTAGCTTCTGCACGTACGGTACATGAGAGACCGGTTTATGAAATCAGTTATTCAAGGATGTCTCCATACACATTCCGCAGCCCCAAGAAAGTATTTTAATAATTGGAGCACGCATGCTAATGCTAAGCACATTTCTATCTGAAACACGTGAATGCTATTGTGCTTTCCCGTCCTCTGGTGAAAGAGGTTTTTTCTTCTGGGGGGGGGGGTTAGAGAGAGTGAGCAACAGACATTTTGAGAGCGGAGCGAGGTAAGGACAAGGATATGGTTTGGACATTAGCTGGCCCAGTAGTTTATGTTATAAACTGTGCTTCGTTTTCCACGCCTGGGTGGACGTATGCTGAGGTTCGCTATTGCATCATTTCAGTCCTCGCAGACCACAGCGGTGTCCGGCCCGTGTACGCCATGTCTGGACGATGAATCGGCCTTTATGCTGTTATCAGTACCACGCTGTTCCGCCTCAGAAATAAGCTTTTGCTCAGCGGTTGGCTATCAGGCGGGCTTGCTTTTTCCGTTCCTTCTGTCATTTCAATTGCACAATAATTCACAGTTCCACGATAGGTCTACGTTCCAGCCTACACACAACATTGCGATTCCCAGCTTGACACACTGTGAGACAGACTTACACAAAAAGAAAGTGACCTCACGTATAACAGCAGAAAGTGCCGCACAGAAAGGAGAAGCCACTCCCAGCAACCCCCAACGTGTAAAGCCTACGCTTCCAGTATAACACAGTCTGTGAGTCCCTGCGTGTAGACACCCAGGGTACACAAGTGTTACACTGATGTTCTCTTGCAGATAATAGCTGGATTCACTTTCAAATGCAACCTTGCCCCGAGCTCTCTGGAACGAATGTCACTGTTTATTAGTCCGAGCCTGCCAGCGCTGATAGGGTTTGATCCTGAAATCCTACAGCTTCACTCCGACGCAGACGTGGAGATCAAAACAAGATCAAAACAAGACGGCCAGCAAAGAGGCCAGCCAGTACATGTGAAACACCGGTGTTCATAAGGCCATGGTGATGACCACTGTGTTGGACTACTCACTGCAGGTTGGGGGTGGGACAACAAGGATAAATGCAGTTCATTAAACGCGGCGAGCAAACGTAATATCTCATCCCAAACTAAGCTAGTGTCTGGACTCGTACTGAGGCAAGGGAGCGATACGGTGGAGGGAGAGTTCCTCTCTCCAGCGCTGAAGCTCAAACCTCCCAGAGTCCCCAGCGTCTGAGACAGAGGAGAGCTCTGTTAGTCTAGATCAAGTGATCGTTGGCCCCCAGACCACATCAGCCCTCGGGGAACCCACGTTAGATGGCTGACACAATAAGCTTCATCCTCGGTGTGGCTCGCTGTGAGTACAACAATAAAAATGATAATAATAATAGTAATAATGCCATTGGTAATATGGTTTTATGAGCCCTCTCATCCGCCCATCTGCTCTGCTCTCCTGCCCAGGAGCGCCATCTGAACTCCCCTCCCTCCGCCATCTGGCCTCTCCAGCTAATCCATCCATCCACCCTCTCTCTCTCTTCTTCCTCCCTCCCCCCCTCTCTCTCTCTGAAGAAGCCCTACTGGGCTGCTCAGCCATGCGTCTCTTTATTGTCGTCGTATTTTCACTGGTTGCCGCGGTCAATATCTATGTGTGTTTTGTCTGCGAGATTGACTGATCGCCTGGTGCTGAGTCCCTCTCCAATGCGGTCAACCCAATATGAGTACCCAATATGACAGGAATGTGAAGGCGTTATTTTGGCGTTCGTGTTTGTTGGAGGTATCGTTTGGTAGGTTGCTGTATATTTGTATAGCTTCTGCACATGCCAATCGTTAAAGAGCTCTGCTGTCTGATCGGTGCGGAAGAGAGCATACGCCCGCCCACAACTTGCCCCCCACCAGTGCGTTGATTTCAAACAAAATAAGTCAGTTTGCACTACCAAATACGGGCACGTCTTTTTTTGGGGGGTGTGGAAACACAATGGAAAAGAAGTGAGTGTCCCTTTAAATTCCACACCATAGTTATGTGATTCCTTCAGCACCGTGGACATACCAGCTTTTCCTTGGAGGGATGTCACTGGATGGCTGTGTTGTTAATCTGTGACGGAGAAAACGCAGAATGGACGGGCATGACAGCGCGTTCATGTTGTATGGTGCTCTTTGCCTTCAGCCGGCGGTTGCCTGTATCAATAGGTGTATCCCCCCGTACAACACAAACCACTGAACTGCTGCAGTAAAACTTTCTAATGAGCAACTTACTAACAGCAGGGAAAAGCGCTGAATTAGGCGTTCCCAGACATGGATGGAAAGCCACGTGTGGAACGACTTCATTAGGTGGCGAGCGGCCTGCCAAGGTGAGAGCACTTGGAAAGAAGAGCTAATGTCATTTAACGAGAGCGGAGGTCCTGCAGCACTCTGACGGGAGACTGTGGTGAGCCACTCAGACGGCACAGTGATCCACGCAGGGACACGCCCCGAGTGCACCAACATTAGCACTTTGTTCGTGGTTTCATTCATCATAACGCTCAAAAGAACATCCTCACACTCAGCACACAATAAACGCAAATGTAACTCTGTACCAAGTAGAACCTCTTTGTCTGTTTCCCCATCAACGCACAGTACAGTACAGACTGTGTTACTGTATGCTATGTGACACAGGCCCTTTCCTTCTCCTGCGCTCAGCACTGGAGAGCACAGGGCCACTCCCTTATTTTGCGTTTTAGATCATTATACTGTATCTCTAGATTAGGATATTCAATTAGCTACGCGTGACGAGATCACAGACAATCCAATCACGTTCCTAGATGAACCTCTAAACAATATGGCAGCCTTAAAGAAGTTACTCACGGATACATACCTTTCGTGTACACAGTCTTTCCACCGACACTCCCGGCGAAGCCATGGAGAGTTTATTACATATTCCGTTCCGTTGATGGCACCAGAATATCATGCTAACATTAAACTGTGAGTCACGTAAATCATTTTTGATCATGTCATTTTTTTTACAATTATGATTCCTTTATTTACAGTCCGTGGTTAATTCATTTGTATCTATATTTATCTATATTTTATATATAAATATCTATATTTACAGTATAATGCAATGTCTGAATGTTTGTTTGTGTAGTTTTGGGTACAAAGGGAATTTTGTATAATGAGTGAATCATTGTCTATGCAGTAATTTCTAATTTATGAGTGTACCCACTGATATCTTCCTACTCTCACGAGGACCTCTTGACAGGAACAAAATATACAAACCCTAACAACCAGAAACAGACTTTATGAAAGTTGCAAACTTTATTATTATGTATCAGATTTCAAAATGATGATGAGGGAATCATGCACCGAAATGTAAAAAAGATTGTGTCCAGAAACTTGATGACCTCGATTAATGTGATGTTGTAAATATGTACAGTTTGCATGTAACCAGTCCCGCACCGGACTCGAACCCGGATCCCTGGGGTGGAGGACAGGCAAGGGACAATAAAACCCAATGAGCTCTCTGTCCCCAAGGTGAGTGAGATTTACTCTGCACTGCTATATATTGTATATAAGTAATAATAATAATACATTTTATTTTTTTTGGGACGCCTTTCTTAACACTCAAGGACATCTTACAATGCAAATACATAGATTTAAGAGAGTTGGCTAAGATAAAGCCAACTGATAAACATATTTTAGCAGTAAACATTTTACCTGAGAAATAAATACATATTTACATAAATAAATACATACAATAAGTAGGCATACTGTATTTATATATACCATACTGTATATAAGTTTAAACTCTCTAAGATGGTTTAATTTACAGGCCATCATTTCTTTCCACCTAAAGGTATGCCGTCCTATAAATAGTATCTGTTGCATTGTGAACCCGCCAGGCAGATTTCCTTTCCTTTCCCGCTTTATGAAAACTGTTGGTAAGGACACCGTCGTTGTTGTTATGTTCTTATGAATGTATTTGTTCTAATCAATGCGTAGTTCACAATGATTTGTACTCTTGTTTGTCAAAGAACAACAAATATCCCATATGACTTATTTTTGGTATGTAGAACATCATTAAAGTATATAATCTCCATTATGTGTTTATTTTTATTTTTTTGCAATCTTTTGCAATTTTATCACTATCAACCATAACTCCAGCTGTTATGCCCGGAAAACACGCCTATTTATTCACAGTCCATTTACTGCTGCCACACCAATTCAACCAATATTTCTGAAATAACCTATCCAACAGGGTGTCAAAAAAATGCAAATAAGGCTTTTATTTCTCTTCCTTTGAATACTGAGCAGTATGAGGGCAGCTCGTAGGCACAGAAGCTGAGGAAAAGAACACAGTGTGTTTCCAGGGGCAAATTCCAGTTTACTCTGCTTCAGTGCTTGATTTAGAAACTCTGCCACGACAACATTTTAATAAAATTCATTATCACCTTCATAGGGGTTAATGGTATTCACTGAAGTGATTCTGAAAGAAACAGACACCTCACGTATGCCAGGCCAGTGTCAGCAGAAATGTCCTTTCCACGCTCAGAAAAGAACTTGCGGCCATAAAGCAAACAAGTCATTGTACTTTTAGCATTGTCTATAATATATGAGCTATAATTGTTCCAGAAAATCTGTTTACTGGGACAAGACACACAAAAGTATATTTCTATTATTTAAATTACTTATCTAACACGATGTTACAAAGGGCAATTTAGTTGTCAGCTGAGGGAGGGAACACACTCTATTTACAGTCTATTCTACAGCCTATGGAGCCCCATTGCGTAAATGTCGAGTACCCCAAAGTTTTATGTTAGAAATGTACAGTATGGGTCCCAGGCATTTATAAACTGCCAGATCCTAACCTGATGTGTTGGGCAATTTGCATAATTATAAAATAAATAAATATATTAGCATAACCACCTATTTAGACAAAAATTTAAGCAACCGCTTTTTGGATTTGGTCCATATTGGAGTGGTTTTGGGGGTTATTGAGGATACTAAATCCATTTTCAAAATTCTTAATCTAAACCAGAATTGGTCATATTTCAACTATACCGATGGGCCAATTTTGGTAAATTTTGAGTCACTTTTTTTATGTGTTTAATACATTGAATCTGCATTTCAGAATCAAGAGAGCTCAATGGCATTGGTGTGAATTTTGAGATGCAATATTTCTTCAAATTTCTTCAGTTGTTTTTTGCTGCGAAACATTGTGTCATTGAGGTTAAAATATCATGGGAGGACTTATTTTGAGTAAAATCTGAAGGCAAACTTAATCCATAGTAATTAATACAGCAACAATGTATGTTACCACAACTACCAACAAAGTTACTCATGGCTGCCTTAATGGCGGACAGTTCATGCAGGCGTATCCGTTATCGCGTGTGAAAAAATGAGACCTCGGGGAGTCACTCACCTAACCCGAGCGGCATCTCACACTGCAACTGATTGGCCCGGCGCGAGGAACTGATTGGCCGGCACGAAAAGTCGGACACTCACTCACCGGGTCAGGAGACTCATTTACGCTTGACCTGCAAAGCTATGCGCTAAATCTGCAAAAGGCTTATCCCGATAGATACAACCCAGTGAACTATTCTCCACATCCAGAGTTAGCTTGCTAGCCAAGTTAATATGTTGCTTTAGAAATAAATGATATATAGATCTAATTAAATTGCAGAGACCGAATTGCGACGAAAGATGCTGACATATTGTGTGAAGGGTGAAAAGTGGCTTTGAGGAAGGACTGCTGTAGATCCCTGTGTTCCAGGCCGAGAGGGTAATCTAGAACCGTTCAATACGGTGTGGTTTGGTGCTTGCGGCCCGTGCGCCCACGCCCACACGTGCGTGG
>JAOEHI010052554.1:0-16538 GCA_025447815.1 Percopsis transmontana | reverse complement strand
AATGGTGATAGAAATGGCTCATTCAAAGGTAATAACAATATTATGGTTTATTATATAAGGTCTTTGTACACCACTGAAAACATAGTTATGGATCTTATATTGCATTTCTGTCACTAGATCCTCTGAAATATTACACACTGGACCTTTAACTAACTTACTATCAGAACTAAGATGTTATAAAAATAATCACCTCCTACTGTGCATTTAGAGATGTTTCTTGTGGAGCGGCATGTCTGCCCGCTGAGCCCCATGGATCAGCACAAGTGAATTGCCATCTCTTTTCCATCTGACACCCTGCATCTCCATTCTCCATATGCCTGCTCACCAAAACGTTGCTCTGTTTCATAGCTATGATTGGACAATATGAAAATAGAAACGATCACCCAACCCTAGTTACAATTATAAATGTTTGTCGTGATTGCGGAGAACATATTGTATCTCAAGCTACTAGACAAGGGGATGAGCCCCGTTAGGGCAGGTTTTGTCGGGGAAAGGCAGCGAAACCACCCAATCAACAAGTTCCTAAAGGGTTCTCGGCTCCATTTAAGGAAAATTTTAAACACTGTCCCTAGACATGTACTTGTCGCGTCTGGCTCCACGAGACTACATGTAGATGTGACTAACAAGGTTTTCAGAATAGAACAGGGTCTCCAGGTTGAAAAAGGGAGATGAGGCTAATGTAAACGGGCCACCCAGAGATGTCTCATCCCTCATCCTCAGGTACAATAAGCTAGCCAGGGAGTGGACAGAGAAGTATGCAATGCTGTGAGGGTAAGACCTACAGCATGTCTCCTGTCTGCTCCAGATCCTGTTCTACTAACCCATCAGACTTCTAAGTACCAGGAAACTAAACCTGTTTCTGACATGTTCTGTATTTGGCTTTATAGCACGTTAACAGGCTGCTGTGTGTTAGACAGTGAAACTTTAGTGGAAAGATCCAGAAAGACCAGACAGCGGTGTCAATGGTTCCTGAGAGGGCAGTGGTTGCTGTGGGTGTGCGTAGGAGCACGTAGTGTGTTTGAGATGGGTTGATGCAAGTCATGTGGTCCTCTTAACTTTCTGGTCTGTTGAGAGCCACTGGTTTGTAGTTTGTAACAGTATTGTTGTCGCTGATTGGAGTGTTTCTCTGCAGGTACAACAAAACAGCCCGGGAATGGACCCAGAAGTACGCTCAGTGATCCTCTCTTCTTCATCATAGCTGGAATAAACTGTCAATTACTGTTCTTTTGCCCATACACCCCTCTCATCAGCCAATAACTCATTTGTTGTTGTTTTTTTTGGTTGGTTTCTTTTTTCTTTTTTTTTGGGCCCCAACTTAAAGTGATCTGAATGCTTTTAAAAATGTATTCATCTGCTTTCCATAAGATGGGCTGAGAACTGAACCAGGAAGCATGTCTGTTTGTTTTAAAAACAAAAAAAAACAACCCTGAACCACAGGGCGATGCCAACTCAACAACCAACAGCCTGGGATTGTGGTGATGCTGCCAGCTCTGTGCCATTGCTCGTCTGACACCAGGAGCTCTAAATATTATCCTCACTGTTAAACCTGAACTGCTACAAATTCACCCGCAGGTTAATAAAATGAAACGATGCATGATTAAAGTACTGGGTTTAGTGCTGCTGTCGGAGCAGAAATGTTTACTTTTAAAAGGCCGAATTTTTGTTACATTTTTTCCCCCTTGGGTTTTAGAGCGGAGCGCGATTATTTCATCCATCAACACTGTTGTCTCTTTTTGCACTGAAGACGTGGTTGAAAGCTCGACGGATGTCAGTCAACTAATAGCTCTGCTGTGTCATGGTTTGATTTTTCTCAATAAAGTTGAACAAATCTACTCTGTGGCGTTATGTAGTTTGTCACGATGATCAAATACTTAGCAAATGTATGCTGTATGCGTGGCAGCAGTCTGAGCAGCTTTTGACCAAGAATTTATTTGTAATTCCATTTTAATATGCATTGGGAACTTGTAGTTATTTACACTGTTTCAGTTTTTACCTGAACATTATGGAGTGCGTTTGTTGACTGAGTGTTTGATAAATGTATGGTAAACGAAGGTATCGCATAATGTACAATTTTGGGTTTGTTCCATTTAGTTATACAAAACTAGTTAAGCAACCAACACTCAATTTTGGTGCACTGACATACCTAAATGAAGTGGACCTATAATTGTTATTAGCTACGTGTAGTGAGTCCTTAAAATTCCTTGGTTGAGAGGAACTACTTTAAGCATAAGGTCATGCACCACATTATTTGGCTGGAGATCTAAGGAACAAAGCACACATACATGACCCCATTATTGTATGAATGGTGCTTTCATTGCTCTGCCCCCGTTGTCCAAATTCTACACACTAAAACACTTGTTAAACCCTTTACAATGTGTTAAATTAAGTCAAATTCAAAAAGAATACAAATACGTATACATGAATATATATATTTTTTATTAAAAACATTACAATTGTAATCCTAATTTTGTAAATGAGCTGTTTCAGAGTACAGTCAGAAATATGAAGTCCTGCAATGTAAAGTCAGTAGAAACGAAAATTTCAACCAGAGGAGCTGGTTCAGAGTTAAAGGCGAGTGGTTGTAACCAATGTAGAGCTGTTCGCCATTTCAGTGTTTGAATATAGAGACAGTGTGGGTCTTAAATGTGTCTGCAAGTTTTTCTTTCCAACAGGCCAGCAGCTGATGCCATTCATGTCACACCCCCAACCCCCGTCTAATTGTGCAACAACCAGTGACAACAGCCTGGACTCAAGTGTCAGAGTTCTGGTGGCACCTGTGTTTTCAACTGATATGGATCTTGCACCTTCAATGATGCCAAGACATCCACAAACTGAAAAATATATAGCCATTAGAGACTCTTGTCAGTCCACCTTTTACTTGACCTGTAGTCTCACGGGGCCAGACTTAATATACTATCGTATAAAACTCTACACACTGTACTTTAGTCACACCTGGCCACTCGAGACTACTTGAGCTGCAATGTCTGTGTTTACACGTGGAAATACAATTGTAAAAAAAGTCAGTACTGAAGTCAGAAAAGCATACAGTAAAACAGGCTTTGGGTTCTTTATGGACATGATTCCTACATTTCTTGTTTTGAAAAGAAACATCACAGCTTATAGTAGAGTAGCAAGGCTGACGTGTCAGCAGAGGGAAAAAAAAATGCCACCCCCTCAAAAAAATAAAAAATAAAAAAAAACTTTAAAAACAGTGCAGACATTTCCCTTGAAACGCATTTTCATACTGATAGAAAGTACATGTTAAAACCAACAAAAATAATTACAATTGTGTTCTGCTCTGTCCGCTAGAGATGCTCCGAATGTGACGTTATTGACATCCTATATTAAAACCCATTTCATTTTCAGTCAGTAAAACCAAATTTTCTTTAAGGTTTATATTTTTTCCCCAGGTGAGATAATTCTACTAGTTTCCAACACAGATTCACAGTATAGCTCTGATCTGATGTCCACTGATAAACTGAACAAGATTTGTTCATTTTCCAGAAACAGCTGCAATATGATTTGCATTGTCAACAATAGAAACACACCTTGTGTCTTAGAC
This sequence comes from Percopsis transmontana, assembly GCA_025447815.1. Classification (NCBI taxonomy): domain Eukaryota; kingdom Metazoa; phylum Chordata; class Actinopteri; order Percopsiformes; family Percopsidae; genus Percopsis; species Percopsis transmontana. The sequence goes on along the minus strand of JAOEHI010052554.1, from coordinate 12,976 downwards.
CCTGATAGAATATTATAAAACAATACAACTCATTTATTTTTATATTCTGCTACAAATCACACCATTCATCTTCCAATGGAAACATTTCTTGATATCTCATTGAACAGACTCTTCTTACCGTCAAACATTAATGACAATGTTTTGCCCACAAATACTTAAACAGGACTTTGGTATTTCTGTCTGTAAATGTTGGTAACACACAGGTTTCATTATAAAATGTATAAAAAAAAAGAAAGAAAAAAAGACAAACAAAAATTCATTTGTAAAAGCATTGTGTGTGTGTGTGTGTGTGAGCTCCAGGAGTTTTTGTGGGTCTTCACACTCTTCTCTTTTTTTTCTAAGTCGGCATTGATTGGCTCCATGGAAAGAACCAGAATGGAGATTGGCCAATAGCGATATCAGGCTGTGGATAGCTCCACCCCGCTGTCGCACACCCCACTATCAACATCCAGTTTCAGATCTCCGAGTTGCTCCGCTACACCCTCTACTGGAGAGACACCCATGTCAGTAGAGAGTGGAGGAGTTCCCTGACTTTCCATTAAAACTTTCCAAAAAAATAAACCAAAAACCTGAATTTTCATTACTTCTTATAACCATTAAATCCATAATTTTTGTTAATCCATAGTCATTTCTAAAATCTACAAGCACTATCCAGTCTTAATATAATAATATTGTTTTGCTGGCACAATAGCTACAGGCAGAACTATATTTAAAATAATTCAAAGTAACCAAGTAACCAAGCAAATGAGCCTGTCCTAACTGGCTGTGCAGCAACTAATTCGTCAACATCTACTAACCTATTGTCCTAACATGGCAGAAAAACAAATAAAATTCAAATCTAGCAATGTAGGAATCATAATTTTAGTCAAAAATAACCCTCTAGTCAAAACAGACCCATTTAAATTTTTTATAATTTACCAATAAAGCAAACATTCTCTTACATAGACCTACACACAAAGACTCACCAATGGGATGCCTGTCATCTGCTATGGGCTCCAGCGCCCCCTGTAGGGCAGACAACGCAGCGCAGTTTCCTAACAACCTCAGACCTGCTAGCAGCTCCTTGATCGTCCCACCTGAGACCTACGAACACATCACACATATCACAGCAAGGGCAGGACCAAAGTAGGATATTCAGTAGGATATTTTAAAATAAACCAGACCAACACTCAAATGAAACTCTTACTCTGTAGAGATTCTGATAGTAGCGTGCGCGCGTGCGTGTGTGTACCTGGTAGCTGTCCAGCAGGGTGCGTGCAGGGGAGGGGGACAGTCTGAAGGCATTGTTCAGGATTCCCAGGCCCAGAGAGTGGGATAGCTCCTCCCATCCACGACCTTTTAACTCTACACACTCCAGCGCATTACACAGAGAACTCTTGGTGTCCTCACACAAACTGGTTAGGTCCCCTGCGCGTACACACACACAAAAGGGTGTAATTCCATGGATAAAGAGTCATCTAGTTAGAGAGGTATTTACTGTGGTCATCAGTCAGTACGTTAGTTAGCTAGCTAGCTATGTAGCCAGTCAGCTAGCTAGTTCATTTTTTAATCCTAAAGTTACCTTGAGCAGTGTCAAGTTGTCTTCTGACTGGTCCAGGGTCATACTCTTTACCGTTCAACAGCTCTAACACCTGCACATACACACACACACACACACACACAAACACATTAACTCTTACCACTGCTAACTAGTGTTTTTTTTTTTTTTAAATATATATTTAAATAAATAAAACACACACACAGCAATATTGACCTGAGGTGTGGCAGCCATGTTTAGAGGCGTCGTTCCTGGGATGAAGCCTTCGTCCTCCTCCTCTTCCTCACTGTACTCCTCTCTGAAGTACAGCGGCTCAAAGTTCTCTTTATTAGGGTCTGCTCCTGCTCCACACACACACACACACACACACACACACACACAATGTGAAACAATGTCAACATGTATGAAGTGTGTCTGCTAGTTGCCATGGTAGCCAGTAATGGTTACCTTGTTAGATTGATTGACAGCTGCTAAAGAGGAAAGGGGCGGAGCCTGCATTACCTGCGGCGATGAGGAGCGCTGTGAGTTTGACAGAGCCCCGCCCCGCGGCAATGTGGAGAGGGGTGGAGCCGTTATAGGTGCAGTTGTCCACGTAGGCGTTGCCCTGGCGATAGACAACCATCGGACTGGTTATACTGGTCATGAGCTACTTTTCACACGGTTGAGAATGACTGCATGACAGCACATTAACACATTAAGTGCATTCCCGTCCTATGACCGGTACCTCCAGCAGCAGACACCCGGCCAGAGACACGTTGTCCGTCTCGGTGGCGAGGTGGAGCGCCGTGCGGCCACAGCTGCGCTCCTGGGCCTCCACGTTGGCCCCGCCCCCCAGAAGCTCTCTGACACAACGCAGGCTGTTAACCAGCACCGCCACGTGGAGCGCGCACAGCCCTGTCACCATGGCAACACGCAGGTATGGGTTAGAGGTCGCTCTATAACCATCTTGTCCACTTGTTAGCACCCTTACACTAATTCACGTTAACAATGTAATGGAAATGTAATCATCATCAATACAGACATTGGAACTGCGTGAACAGAAATGTATGCTTGTGCAGAACAAAGACTGTAGCCAGTCGTAACGGCATCGTAAATGCAACAAAAAAGACTCTTAATTTCATGATGTAGGACTATTTGGCCAGGGCCAGTTGTTTCACATTGTGTTTCCAGTCAGTCCATTTTGGTTGGGACACACGTAGATACAGTAGCAATGAGGTTGTGCCAGTCTGCTAATAATTATTTAGCACAATTGTAAAATAACGTACCCAAGAACTTCGGAAAAAAAAAGTCGCACACTAGTATTTCGTTGGACTGCCTTTAGCTTTGATTACGGCATGCATTCACTGTGGCATTGTTTCGACAACCTTATGCAACCACACAACATACATTTCCGTCCAGAGTTGCATTAATCTTTGGCTGAGATCTTGTACTGACGACGGGAGAGTCTAACCACCCCATAAAGTCTTCTCTAGCACATCCCAAAGACTTAAACGACATATTGACATGCAGGTGCGAAAGCTTGCCACCTTCTTCCATTGCTCCGTGGTCCAGTTCTGATACTCACATGCCAAGGCACTTTCGGCAGTGGACAGGGGTCAGCATGGGCACCCTGACTGCTCTGTGGCTACGCAGCCTCATATTCAACAAACTGTGATGTACTGTGAGAACCAGCAGTTTTGTTTTTCAGCAATATGAGCTACAGTAGCTCGTCTGTTGGCTCTGACCAAACGGGCCAGCCTTCGCTCCCCATGTGCATCAATCAGCCTTGGCCACCCATGACCCTGTTGCCGGGTCACCACTTTTCCTTCCTTGGACAACTTTTGATAGGTACTGACCACTGCAGACCGGGAACACCCCACAAGAGCTGCAGTTTTGGAGATGCTCTGACCCAGTCGTCTAGCCATCACAATTTGACCTTTGTCAAAGTTTACGCTCACCCATTTTTCCAGCATCTAACATAAACTTTGATGGGTTTCACCTTTCAGTGCTCATAATGTTATGGCTGATCGGTGTATGTTGCACTGCATTGATCGTGCAGTATTAAAGGGCCGTGCAGTATTAAAAGGGCCGTTCAGATTACACTGCGCCCATACGCAAATCTAATTTAAAAACGTGTGTCGCTAAGGAGCGCACAGAAAGAGGAGGTTTTCCATTTGGCTAGTGCTAATGTTTTGCAAGGAAACTGAATCCGATAATGGATCATTTGCAATGGGCAGTTTTGAAGTTGAAGAGCGGTGAGAAGGAGAAGGCAGCTAGAAATTTAGCTAAAGCCATACAATCCAGGAAGCAGATTATACTATATTTTTATCTCCGCAACATTAACTAAACATACCAGGTAATGCCATGAATGGCAATTTGCTTCCATGATATAGCCTTCTTTCCTATATCTTTATAGAAGTGGGAAGTTAAGTCATACATTTCAGGGTATTCATAAAACAAAGTTCTGCAATCACTTTCTCCTCAATTGTTGTCACAAAGTTATAACTTTTACCATTTTCAGCGAATATCTTAAATTGCACCAATATTGTGCTTGTGAAACAGTTTGCACCAATAGAAAAAGTATTTAAAGCACGGACAGCCGACATACGTTTTGCTTTGTTCGCTAAATCGATATCTATTCGACTGAGCACTCGTCAATGTCAAGGGGTGAATTTTAGCAAATTTAAGACCAACGGTTATTGGCTGCAATCGATGTGCTACATCACACATCAGGCCAAATCATTTGGTGTTTTTTTTACAGATGACCTCAGGCAAAATTATGTCAGAAAGATTACAGCTTTTTCTAGCTTTCCAAACAAAAAAAATGAATCAGTTACATCAAACGGGAACTTTAATCATTAACATTCCTACCTGCTGTGTTGGGCTGGTCCATAAGGCCAGCCAGTTGTGTATGTGTATGTGCACATTGCAGCAGGAATCCCAGCATCTCCCCTGCCTCCTGCTGAGCAGCCAGGTGCAGCACCGTGTTGCCATGTCGATCCGTCAGAGTAACATCTGCCCCAGCCAATATGAGGGCTTCAACTGCCTCCTTCTGCTGGGTGATCACAGCCAGGTGCAAAGGAGTCTGGGATACATGGGAGGAGCAAACAAACCTTATTGTAAATTAACTTTATTTATAAACCTTATTGTATGGATGTGCCATCCTGGAGGAGCTGGACTGCCTGTGCAACCTGAACGGGCTGCAGGTACCGCCTCTTGCTACCAGTAGTGACAAAGACTAGCAAAACACAAAACTAGAGAAGGATCAGTCAGGAGGGATAAGGAGAGAGCAATTGTCTGTGGCCACCACCTGCAAAACCATTCGCTTTTCGGGGGTTGTCTTGCTATTGCCTCTCCAGTGCACCTGTTGTCATGTTCATTTGCACCTTAACAGGTGACATTGATTCACAATGGCCTATGCTTCCTAACTGTACAGAATGATATCCCTTAAGTTTAATTGACTTGATGTTATACTGTGATGATTACGGGTCCCCTTTTATTTTTTTGTCTATAATTAGTAATAACTACTAGTATATAACTACTACTAGCTAGTTACCTGGTAGTAATAAGTCAATATTTACCTGGGAAATAGATAAGTACTAGTCACTAGCTACATACTTGTTAACAAGTTACCTGGTAGAGGTGGTTCCTCATGTTTAGAGCGTCCTCTCCAGGCAGGACAGACAGGATGTGAGACAACGTCCTCACAACCCACTCCTGTCTGTGGATCACACCAAGGTGGAGACCCCTAAACGCAGACACACTTTTTATAGTGCACAACAGTGCAATATTGTCAACTTAATCTTCATTTGTCAAATTTGACGTGGCACAGTGTGTGCACTGACGTGTCTCCATCCTCATCCTGGGCTGTCATTAGGGGGCGCTGTGGAGCCAAGAGGAAGGCTGCTTCTCCTGTCACAGCGTACTGAAACAAGGCCTCCACCTGTCTGTTCGCTGTCAACACACACACACACACACACACACACACAGACAGATAGACAGACAGACAATTTGACTAATGTTGATGATGACCTATTTAGCCAGTTAGCAGAGGACCTGAGAGTCCTACCTAGATCTGTGGCTCCAGGCCCAAGACAGACGCCACCCCTCCCCGAGGAGCCGTCCTCGTCTGGATCACTGTCCTCCCCGCTGTCCTCGGCTGTGCTGGGATGCGCTGCAAGGAGAAACAGGCACATTATTGGTTCATATGTTGGATTCTTCAAGGCCGTGTAAGGAGTTTTGTAGGAATGTTGGCTTTTTACAGAACACAGGCTTACCATGTTTCACGGCAGCCGAGTATCCAGAGGTGTAGCCTCCAAAGTTGTACGAGGAAAATCCCTGATGGAAATATCCTGCAAACGCGCACACACAGTTAAATGTCAAGTATGGTTTTCATTTTAAAACGTGTAGTGTGTGTGTGTGGAGTACTGTACGATAGTACCTCCTCCTCCAGTGTTGGCCCCGCCCCCTCCTCCTCCTCCTGTGGACCCGCCCCCTCGGTACAGACCCCCACCCACCCCTCCCGCACCTCCGCTGAAGTCGTGGAAATTTGGTAACGTCTTCTGTCGCTTCCTCTGGACCTCCTCTTTATCTACACACACACACACACACACGTCAGCATGTCAGGTAACATAACAGATGTTATGTTACGTTGTGTCAGATGTACCTATATGGTTAAAGGAATGTCAAACGTAAAGTTAGATGTCATGAGCATGTCAGCTATAGCTATTGGGGGGTGGGGGACGTGTCTGGGGGTTACCTATGATCTGGGGGTGGTAGGTAAAGGGTTTAGGTTCGCTGGTCTCATTGTCGGACTTCCTCCTCAACTGGACGAACACGGGGATGGGCTTCTGCAGGTTCTGGTCGCGGTATTTTGGTGTCTTGAACACGATGGCAAACTGTCCAGACAGAACAGTCAGAAAACACGAGTTAGGCTTCTGTACAGTTAGTTGGCGTGCTTGGGGATGTTGGTCCCCGTGGAGATGTGCGTTAGGAATGACCTGTCTGTGGACGTCGGTGGGAGAGAAGTCTCCTAGAGCCTCCCATGTTATCCCAGAGTCATCCTCCTCATAGAACCTGACCTGGATGTCATCTACACACACACACACACAGTTTCCTCAATCACACTTTTAAATGATGGTAACTCTTCCCATGCTTGAATCTGAGATCTTTTCTGAGGTTTCATGAATGAGGGCCGTTGTGTTTGCACTTAATTAAATTAATGTGGAAACTATTTAGAGATTTCATTTGTTTGAATATTGGTTTACATTGCATTGTTCAAACTTCATATAATAACATACAGTATGAACACTCCATAAGGGAATCATATAACCCAACTATGTAACAAGTAGTTAAGGTTATTTGATGGCAATTGATGGTTTTTACCTTTCTGCACCTTGTCACACAGCAGGTACACCTCCTCTCCTCCTGTCACACAGCCCGCTGTACGATCCATCCTCACAATCTTCAGGTTGGAGGCATTAGGAGCCTCTGTATGGGACACACACAAACAGACACACGGAGAGGTTCAGATAGCACGGGCTCCAGGCTATTGCGGGAGGAGGTATATTCACGAGGTGTATTGGAGGAGAACGTACTGCTGTCGTAGATGGGTTGGGACACGGCAGGCTCCAGCCTCCTGCTGAAGCCCCCGTCACTGTCTGGTAGGAAGGCTGTAAACATCAGCCTGACCACACTAAGGTCCATATCTTTAGACTGGTGGGCCGCCGCACTGGAGATCAGAGACCTCTGATGGTCTGTGGGAGGAGAGAGAGCGAGAGAGAGAATACATCTACATTCAGTAGACTAGTTCACTTACTGGGTGTACTGGTCTGTTAACCAGTCAGCAAGGCAGTCTGTGTGGGGTAGGTATCATTTTAATTGCCATTAGTGTTGCAATTGCTCTTCCCAACCCCCAGTGAAGCAAAACACTTTGGATTTGCGTAAATACAGTTTCTGTACTGGATAGTAGAGAAGGAAATATACTGCCACACGGGAAGTAACGTTTATATATGTGGGGAACCGCCAGGAAAAGAAAAACTATAATCCCAGCTTTGAAAACTAAAGTGCAGTTTCATGTCATGACCAGAGGGGCCACTGACTTGCTAGTCAATAAAACATTTTACTGCTGTACCGATTATGTTTCAGGCAATGTGTTATTTTATAAAGGATGATCACAGAACTAAAAACTTGTTCAACCATGACCGCGTTTTTGATTTACTTCAAAGAAACAAATGTTGCTTCCCATTATCTCAGAGGGCTGAGATAACAAAGAAACAAATGTTGCTTCCCATTATCTCAGAGGGCTGAGATAATGGGAAGCAACATTTGTTTCTTTGTTTCTTTCCATTTTATATTAAATTAATATCATTTGCTGAGTGTATCACATAATTTTGACATTCCTGGGACTCCAGATCAAACCAGTCTCCTAATAAAATGTATGTGGCTTCCTGTATCCCTCATATCTCTGTTCACTTCCCAATCGAAGACACTCCCGCGGGTTGAGCAGGAAATATTCAAATACTGGCCATTGTAAAAACCATAGAAAAATATATTCATAGTCGATAACACACACACACAGTAGGTGGACTGACCGGTGAGCTCCCGTGGGATGCGGACTTCTCCCTGCAGTGCGTCTATGTCAGGATGGATGGACACTCCGGCATTATAGCCCATCCTGAAGGCCTCGCTCATCCTTGCCTCCAGAGTGGAGCCCACATTTTTCTTTGTCACATGGAGGATTCCCAGGTTTGGAAAACTACACACAGTAGAGTGTTGGCAGGTTAGAAAAACTATGGGACACAGACACCAAGAATCTGTCCTCTGCGTGAGTGCGTGCGTGCACGTACCTGATGGTGCTCTCTTTAGGTGTGAGGTCAGCGATGCAGATGCCTTTGTCACACTGTTTACCCACCAGGCTGTGCGCGTGGAGGTGGAGGGGCGAGTTCATAGTCACTAACTGGACCACGACACGTGCCGGGCCCTGGTAGTTAAACACCTAACACACACACACACACACACACACACACACACACACACACACACACACACACACACACACACAAAAAATTGCATTTCATTATAAAAAAACACATACACCACACACTTATGCACATAAATGCACACACACAGTTGTTGTAAAGGAAGTAGGCCCGTTGGTGAAGTAGAAAAGAGAGAGTGTGGTTCCTGTATCAGCTCTGCTCTACAGAGATGAATCATAAAAGGATTGAGAGAGAGTGAGAGAGTGATGGAGGTTATGTGGTTCATAGAAATATTCTTTTGACAGATGAATGATTTCTTGTCACAGTCACAAACCATATAGAGCCATGCTAACGATACGCACACACACACAAAAAAAACAATCAACAATTATTTCAGGGTGGTGAATGCCGTAGCGTTTATGCTCTCTAAAGAGTCTCACCACAGTATCAACATAGCTGCTTCCCAGAAAGCTTTTAAAAAGTATGTCTGTACTACCCGTCTGCCTGCCTGCCCGCCTGTCTGTCTCAGTTGACTGTTCCAGTGTTTAACCACGCTTGATTCCTGTATTTACCCACCATACCCACCGTTGTCTTGAGCAAGGGTGGTCATAGTGTACAGTAGAGTATGTGTAGAAGAGAACAGAACCTCAAGATGATATTACTATGGCTACCTGTAGACTAAACTAGGCTCTGTAGAGACCTCTCTTTTACAATGCAATACTGTTTGTCAGATTTTCCGTAGGTGAAAGGTGTTGATTTGGATGATTTGTGTGGGAGGAATGTTGAGATGAGAGGAAGATCACAGATGGTGAGTCAAAGCCTTCATCCCAACTAGGGGATTCCCGGCAAAGAGTGACACACACACACACACAGAGCAGGGAGAAAGAAAAAAAAAAAAAAAGCGTTGAAAGAAAGGAAGGTGATTTGTGCAAGTGACAGATAAAAGCCTTCCTATTTTAGAAGAAGAAACCGAACCAGTGACTTCCTGCCTGCCCATTCAAACCAGCAGTCGCTCTACTTCAGTTTACCTAACACACACACTCCTATTGAACATCTTGCCGATGGTGTGAGATAAACCAACGTATGAGAAGAGAATTTTTTCTATTGATAAAATGTAATTCTATCAAAGCCCATGTTATTAATATAAATCTGCTTTCCAGGCTCAGTTTTTTAATCATTCAGAAGTATGTTGTAATGTAATTATTTTACCCTGAGGATCAGAGTATGCTGGCCGAACTCTGCCTGGAATCTGGGGGAATTCCCGCTTCACCAGCTTGGTTGGGACATGTGCAACAACGAAGCCTATCCTACGCTAGGCCAAAAACAATCAAGCTAAAATATATACGTAATATGCAAACGTGCTAAAACAACACATTGACACACACACACACACACACACACACACACACACACACACACACACACACACACACAGTTGTAGTGTAGGTTGTCTCAGATAAACACGCTTTGAAAACCACACCCAGTGTGTTCCGGCTGCTGTATGTACAGCTAAACAGGGGAGTAGAGCTGACAGGAAGTGTTACCTTGACGGTAGGGTAGGACTTCCTGTTCTTCTCACTGGTGGCTCCTGGGAGCCCTCCATGAGATGGGCCCTCGCAGCCGTACCGAAACCTGAAGCCTCTCTGGAACACACACACACACACACACACACACACACACACACTTAAACTATCAAACACAATGAACACACATGCTAATACGCACAACACACACTGTTAACATGTCGATGTTAATAATATACTGTCCTAGGTTTACCTGTTTAGGCTGTTCAATAATCTCCAGGTACGGCCCATCAACTGAAAACAGAAGGAAAGACATTGTGTAAGATATTTTAGACCAGTGGTTCTCAAAACTGTGGCTCTGGACCCCCTGAGTAGTTATATAGTGCATTCAGGGGGCATTTTCTTATTTCTTTTTGGAAGAAAAAAAAAAGTGATCATCATCTGCGTAACATTTTTAATTGCCGTTTATTGTGGTTTATAAAGAAACAAGTGCAAACATAATTCCCCCCAAAAAAGCACAGGAATATAGCCACGCTCAACAGTACAGTATGTTTTTGAGTGCCATCCTTTTGTCTAGATAACCAGTCAAAGAAAAAAATAAAATACACCCTGAGGTTATCCAGTCTTGTAACATGTTTGGATGTGATTAGAAACAATACAAATGAGAGAAAGCACTTTGCCATGACTGTAATTTGGGGGAAAAATTGCATCATGATGCTGGTGCATGCGCTGCAAGAACTCATGGGAAGTGTACTTCTTGAATGCTGGGAAATAGTCGGAGGTATACTTTTGTTACAAATATCATATACCCACACAGCCTACAATGTGAATAGAATAGTTAAATTGGATGTTTAGCTTTTTTAAAGATATCAATAACTGCATAGAAAAACAGAAGCTAGCCTGGATGTGAGCTGTGTTATCTTTTGTTTTCAGAGCATGTGGTTTTATAGAGAGCCTAAATTTGAAGATGTTAGAGGCGTTCCTTCCACCTTGCTACGCTTCAAAACATTCTCTCACGGACCTAGTGGATCTAGTGAAAGGGCAAGGTTAAAGGTACGCCTCACACGTCTCCAAATTGAGGCGGAGGAAAAGGAAAAATGCAGAAAAGCTGAGCTACAACTCTGGAGATTGAGGCTGATAAAGCTGCTAAGTTTGACAGATATCTTAGGTATCCAGGTACACCAAGAAGAGAACAATAGTCTCAACCTACCTACCTAGTCCCTGGATTTCATAGGATGCATTCTACTAGGGCTGTGCTAAAATATCGATACAGCGATATATCGCCATATTTATTTTCGCGATATACTAAATCGATTTACAGATCAAAAATCGATTCTTAAAAAAATAATAATAATAATAATAAAAAATAAAATAAATTTAAAAAAAAGAATTTGGGGGAAGATTCTCGTTTTAAACGGTGTGTGAACTACAACTACTAGATGTCGCAGTACGTCTAGTTGCCTAGAACTGATGGCCCCCCATTTCTGGTAGAAGGAAATTTGGATGCAACATGACAGATGCAGCTGACAAAATTACAGCAGCTCCTTCCTTAAAAACATAAAGCCGATGTGTGGTATTTCAGCTCTGTTTTTATTTTTTACTATGTGGAATATCACAATATATCGCAAAATGTAATGTATCGCAATGTATCGTGATATAATCGTGTCGTGACCCTTGTATTGTGATATGTATCGTATCGTAAAGTCCTTGCCAATACCCAGCCCTACATTCTACTATGCTAAACAACAAACATAAGTACAGCGGGTGGTACTCACCTCTCACCAGTCCTTCTACTCTACTCAAATGGTCAAATGTTACGTTTTACAGATATCAAAAGCTGTAAAACCACAGGACATGGCTTGACTACAATTAGACTACTATTCTATGCTAAACACCTAGTCAGAGGAAATGGTGACAGCTGCTCGGTTAGTGTACTCTACATGTAAACCGACCAGCAAGCGCTGAAGACCAGAAAGCCAGATTGCATTGAAGAACCTTTGAAAACCTATTAACCAAAGCGACCAAACAAAATATTTCATTTCGTGTGGGAATTCTATCAGTTTCAGACTCAAAAGTGACTTGCTATGTTGGAGATTTTCTTGCAGAGGACAGACGCAACAGAAAAGAGCTCAGGTTATGTATCTACGTCTGATGTGGAGCTTAACCCTCAGAACAAAGAGTAGCGATGCTATGATCTTTGAAACTAGAACCTTGTTGGTCTCAGGACCTCAGGCAGGGTTCTCTTGCTGTCTGTCAACATTCAGACTGGTGTCTCTCCATGGTCACCAGATCTGACCTGATACAAACAGCTATTCAGAACCACAACACGCTGTGAAGCAGTAAATCTACTGGTCTGTCTACACAGACCAGTAGGAGAAGAATAAAAGGAGAAGTAAGAGGAAGGATGCGCGGGGTCGAGATCTACCATCAGAATGGTTTCTCTGTACAGTGACGTGATGAAACCCACTATTTCACTTTGTTTTCACCAGAAGGGAGGGGACAGACGAGTTTAAAAGGGGTTCTCTATAGCAAAATTAAAGACATTCCTCTGCAGCTGCGGTTTTCTCTTCCTCTACCGATGTGTCAAGGAAGACTTTGAGGAAAAGACAGGAAATGAATACTGTTGTTGTACACGACACCGCAGCACACAGCCTACAATGTAACCAACTAGATGTTTAAAACAGAACAGGACAAGCACTTATTGCAGTAATTGCGACCTTTTGCAGCCCTATCCACACACCCTACAGAAGCCCCATCCCCTACAGAAGGTTGCAAACACAAAGCTCACTTTTTATTGAGTTATGAACCTACCTGCCCTTAGGGTGGGGGTCTGAGACATAGGGTTGAAAGACTGAAATTCCCATATTGGATCTATAATGTTATCCAGGAGCTAGGAAAACACACACACACACACACACACACGCACGCACAAATCGCACAATACACACCTTGAGCGC
>JAOEHI010052553.1:0-16539 GCA_025447815.1 Percopsis transmontana | reverse complement strand
TGTTTTAAATATAATAAAACAAATAAATATAAAATATATAAAATATTATTAAAAAAAAAAAAAAAATATATATATATATATATATATACTGTATATATATACCTGTAAATAAATAAAAAACGCTTCATAGGGGCACCCCACAAAACTGGCCAAGTCATGTAAAACTATCCTACACGGTAGAAACAGTATAGCAAAACCAGTATCAATAAACACATTTCTATCTTTGCACGTTACATATTGTCACATCGCTCAACGCTAGAAAATATGTGGAGGATGTTAAGTGAGATGGCAACTTATTAAAAGTCAAAACAAGCTTGTTGAGGATCACATTTCAAAGTACACTGCAAAAACACCCTTCCAAAAGTAACCATATAACCAGATAAATATTAATTTAAGCATTTTCACACGTTAAAAAAGTTAATCTGGCTGCCAACAAAGTAAGAACAGTAAATAAATCATATGGCCAAGTCATATAGTCTTGTCAATAGGATGTTAAGCTTTAATATAAGTCAAATACACTTTCTGTGTGCCACCCCTAAACCACACTCATCCCAAACATCAAGTACTTCATTATTTGCAGTACGGTGAATGCAATACGGGCTGAGACACCAATAATGAGGCCTGACAATGAGAGAACGCAACACTCAGAGACTTAATTCCCCAATCCTTTGAGGCCTGTAAAAGAAGCACTGGCTGGTTGTTTATGTTGCTGTTGTTATTAACAAACAGCAGAGGGACTGAACTTACATCTACTGCCAAACACGGGCTTTACTTGTCTGTTTCATTTATTTCATATCAAACAGACAATTGGAAAAAATGCCTTTTAAGCCCTGTGAAAGACTAGGCCAAAACATGAACTAATAGAGGGTTAACTCTTTTGTACAGTTTTGTACAGTTTAACACTAGTATTGGCTTTATAGAGAGAACGGACATCCGAGCACCTAAAACCAAGCACTTACTCTTTATCCTTGACTTTATATAAGCTGCATTAAAGCTTGAACCGGACAGACTTTCTTTTTGTGATAGAAAAGTATCAACTGGACTGCTCCTTCCTATCATTGTTCAGGTCCCTAACTACGGTCCAGAAGGGGTAGAGAAAATGGCCTGAGGGAGAATGGGAAACAGTGCCAACATCAGCACTTCCATAACACCACTAGTGCAGAATTCTCCAAATACAAAGGACACTTCTTAAGAGTTTTATAACTCCTCCAACCTTCACACAAAGGGACTTTCAAAAGCATTGGGGATCAATATAGGGGATATGCAGTGGCAAAAGTTTTCTTGAGTCACGTATACTGTACTCTTGATACCCTTGGGGGGGGCTACAGGTCAGCTACAGATCCATGTTTAATACCACAAATCTATTGAGCACCTTGATGAATGAACAACTTTTAATATTAGCATAACATAAGAGCATTCAAATATACAGTGGGCCTATTAACATTTACAGCATTAATACAAATTGTATGCGTTATTTTTGTATGTATTTTATTCAAGGAAATCAAAGTTGTGAAACAATGTTTAGAAAAGGGAAATACTGTAATTTATTGGATAATATCTAATAAATAAACTTCACGACCTGACTTGCATTTTGAGAACCACAGCTCTAATGCTACAGTCTGGCTCTCTGCTGCAGCTCTCCTGAATAACTCCGTAGCCTACTTTATTCATGTTTTGCAGTTGGTCTTAAGCAAGGTTTAATAGATGCTATTCTAAATATTAAGTCAACACCAAAGACAAGATCTTAGATTATGTTATTTTGCTGACAGTTACAAATGTGTATACAACATTAGCTTCTTTTCCTATCTAATCTTCTTGGCACCTGGGACTGAGCCTGAGTTGGTCCAAAAGACAATATATTATCATTTGTGATATTTTGTAACAGTGGTAATTCATCATTTTTAGACAATGGAAAAGAAAGAGATGTTGTTCAGAGTCAACACTAACAGAGAAAGCAAAAAAAGCTCAAAAAGATTATTAAAATAATAGTGATGTTAAAATATATTGATTGTAAAACACACACTGAATGCAATTAGTGCTAGAAATGTGGCCATGATTTCAAAATTCGAGAAGCTAAAATTGACAAGCGATGCTGACAAAGTGTGCTCATATAAAAAGCATTAGGGATATTGTACATTTTTGATACTGGTGGATCATAATTGGTACTTACCTATATATATATATATATATATATATAATTATTTAATACATTAAACATGTAGTCATAAATGAATACGTTCAACTCATACATCAGTCAGTTATTAACCATTAAAGTCATTATGGAAAGGTGGGCCTTCAGATCTTACCACCACCTTCCACCAAATGGCTCATGCAGTCATCAGCAGATCAATACAGATACTTATTGTAGGGAGGGTGAGAGCTTCTGAGGCACGTTCTCTCTCTCTCTCTCTCTTTCTCTCTTTCTCTCTCTCACACACACACACACACAGCAAGGAGCTGCAGGTTAATGACCTTTGCCCTCCAGTCCCAGGAGGCTATACTGGGTATATAGAGTATATTATACTGTACCTTAGTGAGAGAAAGGGGGTATATACAGTATATATTATAGTTATAAGTAGGAAACTCAGACTGATTAATTAAACGTTAGCTGTATATATATATATATATATATATATATATATATATACTGTATATACACACACACACACAGTATATGGGATCTGCCATCACTTCCCCAGGTAAACTGTGCACACGTACGGTCCACGTGATGTAAAAGAAAACAGGTCCACTTCTGACGCTCGCGCGCCCATTGACGGAGGACAGGGGTTAGCATGGGCACTCGGACCGGTCTGAGGCTGCATAGCCCCATGCGCAGCAGGGCACAATGCACTGTGTGTTGTGAACACAAGCCTTGTTGTTTGGGAGATGCTCCGACGCAGACGTCTAGCCATAACAATTTGACCCTTGTCAGAGTCACTCAGGTCTTTGGGGCAACCCTTTATGCCTGCCCTGTCTTAATATATCCCAGACCCCCCTGACATGCACCGTTGTTACCAGATAATCAATGTTATTTGCGTTATTTGAGTATAATGTAAAATATAAAATAATGTATCCAGTACTACTCTTCTATTACAATATGACATTATACTCTAACTTCGGTTAAACAGGCTATGATTAGGAAAGCAAGGACTTGTAGCTACAATCTCTACTCTTGAGGCTTTATGGAGCAGCATACAGTATATACTGTACAGTCATCAGAATCAGTGTAATTGTTTTTGCTCTCAGCCAACGATAATTGCATGCCTACGTAGCGTTTCTTGAGCTGACACAGCCTTCTCTCTTCCAGACACACTGGAATAGAGGAGGAATGAGGGAGCCCCGCTCCCTTATTCCCCCTCCAGAATTCAATTCTCTTGCTCTGATGAGCCACTCCCTCCTGAGAGCAGCCTATTTGCAGACTGTAATTGGGATATGTGTCATGATTGTGCAATCTTCTCCAGTCAGCCAATCAGCGAGACTGAAGATCAGTCTTCAACTGCCCACATAAAGAGAGGACAGGTCCTGTGTGTATGTTTTTCACATACACACAGAGAGCTGTGAACATACAGTAAGTATGAAACATGATCCTTCTCAAAAATGTATCTAAACTAGGAAAAGATAAAAGGTAACCAAGAAGATGCCTTATCTAGAGTATATCTCTGGCCAATCATTTGAAAGCTCTTTTCATTCATAAGAACTATGAAGACATTTCTCAGCTGACATACACTATATCTCTGTAGCCAAATACTGAGACACACTGAGCCCCCCCCCCCACACACACACACACACACAGCGTGAATACAGCGAGGGAGGTGAAGGGTTGAGGAATGCGAAAGCTGCAATCTCCTGCCGGATCAAGCAGCGGGTAGGAACAGACAGAGTTGTATAGGGCGACGGCCGTCAGCACTCTCTGTGGAGATAGGCAGGGCTAGAGCATTCATCTGCAGCCACACAAGATGAAGCCATCAAGAGGCCTGGGATTTACAGTGCCCTGGCAAAGGGCTACAGGCAGTAAAATCACTGATACAGGGTATACTGTACACAGGAAGTACTCACACTTTCCCCCCACCAACACACAGAAACCTTTGCAGAGTAAATAACCTCTGTAATTCCTGTCACATAATGCATTAACATTGGAACACCTAATATTTTTATATATGTGTTACACAGCTATTATACATGATTCAATGTTGAATGCTAAATAGTTCAAATAGCTAGCCCCTTCCATACATGAGAGATACAGTAGTGATACAGCACCTGCTATATGTAGGAAGAACAACCAGCAATATAATCATTGTAGGCGGTTTCTATAGTGCTTGTTATATAACACACTATTGAGACTTTGGAGCTGCTTGTGAATAAAAAGACAAGCAGAGAAATACAGTACGACGATCCTACCTCACTTCTGCGCAACATTATGCTCATAATCCACCAGCTCCCCTTCGTGTGGCTAGTTGACCAAAACAAAGCACTGGATCCGTGAGTCATTCTGGGAGTAGGACAAAGGCTGACCAAGCAGGAAAGCATTCATTCTTCCCAGGTCAGACACTTCCTGTACAAACCGCACCTCAACTTCTGATCTCACTGAAAGCACTTTTGATGCAGCGGGGGGGAAATACACCGCCCACTCATCATCTGGAAACACCAGGTTCAAGCACCCTGCCCTGTTCTTCAGCAACACAATGAAGCCCCACTACCTCCAGTAGCAGCGGTTTAGCGTACCCTGAAAACTGAATGCAAATAGTTTTTGTTTTTTTTATCATGTCAAACAGGGAATTACAGTTTATATCAAACAAATCCTAATGTAGTCTTTCATCCGCTAGAAAGATAAACAGGAAATGTATTGTATTGTCATAATGTCTTTCAGATACTATATGATCCTTTACTGCATAACATACAATATAAAATGTGTGGTGCAAACCACACATAATGTATACTTAGTAAAATAAGTATACAGTATTGTGTTCATCCTTAGGTTTGTGTTTATGAGTATCTGAACAGTTACTATGATACATTCCATAATGTGTGGACTATTATAGGGAAAGTACGACTGGGTTTAGGGAGACACTGAAAGCAGTACTTATTTGGAACCCTGACTGCTTTAAACAGATGACTCAACAGTTTAGAAACCCTACAGGGCCAACAATCCTAATCTTAGAAGATAAAGAGTAGGTCTGTAAGGCTACCTCAGCTGGTCAGAAACTAAATTCAACAAATAGTAAGCCAAAAAGTGATAGGACTAGCCAAACCTGCTGACCTATCTATTCCATTATAGGCTTTGGCATAGCTCCTACCTTGCGTGTATTTTGGATGTGAAATGGTGCCCTGATTCCTTAGCCAAAGTGGCCGCTTATTAAACGCTTATCTTTACTGTCGATGCTGTTTCTCAAATGGTGGTTATCTATCTAAAATACAGTATGCTTTCTTTGGAAAAAGACATCTGACCTATTGGTAATGAGTATGCAAATACCAGCATAAACCTGCAACTTGTGATGAAGATTGAGTTTGACTTGCAATATGAATATGGTCTGTTATCTACATGACATGTAGTGTGATTTATTGCTACTGCAATCAAGGTATGCATATTTCTAAATAGAAAAGTAGTTAGGGGAGCAGCACAAATTTACATACTGTCATTTTTTTCTCTACATATCTACTCTAGTCTGATGGTTAAGTCTCCAGTAATCTGTGTTTACGCTGCTAAAAGATTAAAAAACACTCACAAGCACATGCATGCACATGCAAGCACAGAAGGCATTTCTGCACATCTCATCTGATTAAATATATTTCTATCAGATGAGTGCCAAAGTATAGTCAGCACTATCAGGAGATGAGATGCTGTAGTAAATGAGATGAAGAGAATAGCGGAGATATCTCATTAATCTAACTGCATTCATCATTAACATTCCCACATGAAACAGCGGCGAAACTATCACAATACCCTAAACCAGATTTACACTAGGGTCTATGAATTTTAATTGGAATTTGGCACCCAGCCCTGTAAGCCAGGTCACTATGAGGAGATCCTTTCTCTGTACCGTCAGGCTGGGTTACTTTATTGCCAGCCTGCATGTTCCGTCCCAAGCCTGAGGTACCATGAGATTGTAACCATGTCTAACTTAGGAGTGTGATGCTACTGAGTCACAGCTGTAATGTCAGCGAACCCACAGCCCCTTGGTGAAAAGCATTTTCCATTGAGTATAGGAGCCTCCATGGTCAATGGGAAAACAACAACTATGTCAAAGAGTGAAAAATTCTGCACCAAGAAACTGGAAAAGGAAATGTGAGAGAATGGTATGAGGTCTGTGTTTGACCAGGGACATGCAATGGCAAACAATTTAATGCTAGGCAGAGTTGAAATAAGAGCTTTGACAGACTGGTTGGCCTTAAGACAAGCCGTCACTTTATCTAAGCAATGTGCAGTAGCAGTCAGTATCAATTCATTACACCACAACAGGCAGAGTGCACAGCCAAAACTGCAGCTCAATCCATCTGGTAATGAACAGATAAAAACATACTTGGTAACTGCATGAAAACAAAGGTACCTTACCTGCAGGTTTTCAGTCGGAACAATCTTCATTAGCCACACATATTTCTTGCGCGTATCTTCAAGCATAAAATTGTTCCATTTGCTCTAAAAGGCTTTATAGTAGCTAATCTAATGATCAGCCTGATGCATGACGTTTGTGTCGTTTGTGACTGTCTATCACTCTTTGACCATAAAGCAGAGCACTGTATAAACATACACACACACACACACACACACACACACACACACACACACACACACAAATTGCATATGTTCACATCATAATCTGTTTGATCTCTGATCCTGATAATCCTGAAACATCAAAAATAAATCAAACAGCATGTAGCAAAAAAACATCTTGAAGAATAAACCATAAATTAGATAGGATTAAACCAATTGAACAGTTCCTGTTACATTTACTGCAGAAATTGAAACAAAATGGTTCAATGACAGTTAATACAGAGCGTAATAAATATTGCTAATTACATTTATAAGTCGGTCAGTTAGCTTTACTGCAATAAATGTATATATTTGTGTAGAACATTTGGTGTTTTTGACTGAAATTACTTTAGACACTGAATTGGATAAGAGTATGATTAAGAGTAAAAAAAAAAACAGTACAAGTAAAATGGTGTTTTTAAATCTTTCCCCCTAATTTAACCAAAATAATATGCAATAGGGGTTTGTATATGTATGCGTGTGTGAGCTGGTTCTGTTTGTATTCATCTTATCAAGGTTACAGTAAGCTTGCACCGCAGTTTAAAGACACACAGTGCACTACCTTGACATTCAATATTTTATAACTGTAAATAAATGTGGAGTTTTAATTCAGAATGCTGGCTCACTATTTGAGATACCTTAATCAAGGCAGTCAAGCCTCTTAATATTTAACGTAGCCAAGGCAAATTGCCTCTAATTTATTTTGGTAATAACAGTAGATCCCCATTCCCCCACATCCATCTCACCTGGGGCAGGCAATGCAGCTCAATGCAGGCAATGCAGCTCATTCACTCATCTTAGCTGTGACAGGCTATTCTAGCTCAGGTCTATTGTCAAGCCTCAGTGACATCCCTTCTTTTATTACTTGTAAGTGGGATGTAGAGCCCAGAGGTGTTGTTTTCCCTAATAGGAGCCAACACACATGGCACAGAATGACGTGGTATAACAATGACAAACCCAGGTCAACTCAGACATCAGAGAAGGATGAGGCCTTTGGGAGTGGAGACAAGGAAAGGTAAAACATATCAGCATTGTCGGCTCTGTAGACCGTACATTTCATCCTCCAGAACTAGGACTCTGCCTGCAGGTAGAACACTGACTTCCTGGAGGACAGGAAGTAGCACGTGAAACTGGGGAAGCACCTCTCAGGTCCCTGGACCATCAGCAGTGGTGTCCCACAAGGCTGTGGTCACTCTGTACCTCCAGACACCCGTCTGACAAATTCCATTGCAGGTGACACAGCCCTCATCAGTCTAGTCTTGTAACTGGAGCTCAACATACTCTAGACTGTACAGATGGTGGTGGACCTCTGGAAAAGCCCCCACATCCTGCAAATACACCTGCAAATAAATGTGGTTCTTGCAGCTTATCTTGTTGCATTGCTGTTGAAAGTCTATCGAGGGGGCTCTAGGTGGGACTTCATTTGAACTCCTTTAACTGCTGCAACCCAATCACCCATGTGAAAAGTGCAAATCACGGCACTTCTAACTTGTATTTGGTACTTCCCCACATGCTTTGGAAAATGTTTCTTCGACCCTTTTGCAGTATACCAAATAATGTCCAAACTCCCATGATACTCCATCTCCTAGTATACCACAGGTTTACACAATGTAAAAGAACAAAGGGAGCCTGAAGCTAAGGAATGAAGTAATCACTTGATTTTTTTCTATAGCATTTCATGGCGGCCCAGCCACTAGCCAGTGTTTAGGTCCTGGGGCAGGGAGAGGGCAAGATAAAGCATCTCTGAATCCCTTAACAATTGGATTCGGCTAACATTCATACTAACATGAAGGTTACTCCAGTTGCACAATTTAATTTAAGATACAGCATATGGCTTGTTTCTAAAATGTAAATATATCTTATATTAAACAATATCATTCTGCTAACTGCAGTAATCAGGAATACTACAAGTAGAGACAGCAATCAGCTTTGCAGAAACATTAGAAGTATGTTTTTCAGAAACAATAGAAGTCAAAGACAGAAAATGAAAACGACAATATTTGTACTGAATGTCTGCGTGAGGAATTATTTTGAGGTAGAAAGCTAGAGAGTCATGGGTGTACATGGGATACTGAACAAAAGTTCAGTATCGCTTTAAATGGGTTTTAAATTAGTATCCTTCTTATCTCTTAATCTTTCATTTACAACAAGCTATAGGATGAAGGGTAAATCCTCTAAACTATAAAGAATCCATCTGGGAGCTTTTTTAAACAATATTGATTAGTCAGCAAGCTGTGTAAACGTATATATTTGCCAAGTAACCTATAAAGTATAAAAAAATCTTTAATCTCAGGGCTGCTCAGATCACATTATATAAGCTATGAATTACAAAGTTTGCACACTTGGGTAAAGCATCCACTTGATTAGCCTGCTAGATTCTCCTGCAGAGAGTCTTGTCCCCTGGGGGTAAGTTATGCATGCAGGCCTGTGACCAAGGCATAGTTGGTGTAGTGCTTCTTACTTCTGCCTGATGAAGAGTTTACTGCGGCAGAGTTGTTTTTACCACCATGACTGGCTAACTGTGTGTTTGTGATATCCCTTCAGAGCCGCTGTGGTGCAGAATATAAAAAAAAACGCATATTTATGACTGCACATCCAAGCAAGGAGTCGAAATCCCCCCTCCTCCAGCCAGCATCTACTTCCCTGCCCATCCTGCACACATCCCATCGCACACACGCCCCTCTTTAATACCTCATTTGATGTTTCAACACTATATTTCTACCTCGTGTCCAACATCCCTCTTTTCTCTCTTCCTCTTATCCACCCGGGCATCCAGACTGAGTCAGCGATTCAAGAGGTGTGTGTGTGTGTGTGTGTGTGTGATCAGCTTTCCACTGGGATTAGACTGTAGCCTTGGCTCAGAGGGACCTCTCCCCTGCAGTTCTCATTACAGTACCCCAGCAAGGATCCATTCTGCAGAGCAGAGTGAGTCACTGAACACACCTCCACTGGGACCAGCCGTGCTAATACACGTGGTTAACCCAGCACAGCTACCCCGTTACTGCTATGCACAGTAGAGCTGGCAGACACATCAGACAGACACAGCACACATTGAACTAACACTGACACCAGCATTATGCATTTAGGCATAAAAGTCTTCTACGGTACAGTGCGACGTTTTTAACATGCTCAGGTGTGTACTGACAAACTCAGAAGGCTGTGTTAGGTCGGCAGCTTGAAAAATCCACGTTTTTCCTCTTTATTCACTGTTCACACTTTGTCTATTCTCTGATACTCCCCCACTGGGTGTGACAAGAACAGCAGAAAATGATTTAGCATTCCAGTTTTGAGAAAATGAAATTACTGCATTACAGGTTACAGAAAAATATGTTTTTTTAAATGGATATCCTAAATAAATACCTCTAAGGATCCAAGGCAGTTCGGTAACATCATTAAAGAAAAGATTAATTACATTAAGATCCACTTGGCTGACAGTGGGGTTTCTGAGTCAAGAGGCTATTTTCAGGTCTCTGTGCTTCTCTTTAAAGAGCAGTGGAAGGAGTCTGAAACAGGCTTCTTAAGCCAAGCATCAGAGAGTAAGAAGCTAGGCCACATCTGGTCCACAGCTCCTAAAGTCCAACTGGCCAGCAAACCAGATATTGCTAGAACAATCCCTTCCCTGGAATTTCTCTCCTGTACTGACTATCTTGGGTATACTGTATGTCCTCGATATACACAGAAGGAGAGTACCTCCTTTTGAAAGGTGTTAAATACACTGACTGTTCTGTTCTTGGAACAGAACTATTCTTGGAAGTATTAGGATTACAAGCTTCACTGAAAATGCACAGAATTTCTATTGCACTCTTCTGTTGTACAATAACATGGGAGTTAAAACAGGGGTCAGATCCTTTTCCCGGTAGTCCTTCCCTTCTATGCCTGAGTGTATTACCAATTTTAGCCATCTCATTTTTCAGACTGAATTGGTCTGGCCACAAAAAACAGCAGTTAACAAAGACATGACCTCTGTACAAACTTAGCATACAAATGAAGAGCTCTGGCTCCAGGCCATATTACACCCTCATGGCGTGAGATGAGAGGGGATGGACTGGGCTCAGCTGGTCCGGATTGGTTGCAGCTGGACTGAACCAGAGCGGTTGAGGTTTGCACCGCAAGACTTTATGTGGAATTTATAATACAGTTCACATCTGATCAATCCAATTGAAACAGACCACCCTTGCTGGACAGGATGGATCACCAAAAGGTTCTGCTACGATGAAAGAGATGTAATGTAAAGTAATGTTAACCTTTCCTTTGGGCTCACGTTTCCAGTTTATTCCCCCCAGGTTATGGACGGAGCCGTCTGTGGCGCAGGGCACAGCAGGGGGGCTGACAGATTGAGGCGACGCAGGCAGGAATGATAAAGAGGCCGAGTAACCTTTTTGCTGTGGCTGACACTGAGGCAGAAGAAGAATGCTAACCAGCTGGGTGTCATATGCATGATGAACAAGAACATCTCAATATCTCTTATCTCGTACCATGGTGGCACAGTGAAGAAAGGGAAGTGGAGGGAGCCTAGGAGACAGACAGGCTAAACCAAGGCTTAAATGGTAAACAACAGCACAGAAGGCTGTAGTAGTACTAGACAGCTGCCAGGTGCTTAGCTGTGATAAAATTAACCAAAGCATAGCTGAAGTAGCTGGAGTATACTGATCTGACCTTCTCTGTATAAATGAAGGATTATATTAACATAAACAAGTTAGTTCCGAGCAAGTAATTTGATTGGACAAGAACCTCTGTGACCTGCCTCTCCTTTCCTGACCAGAGTCACTTTAGGCACAGCGATAAACATACCATCTGAGAGACCGGCTACAATTCCTAATTTCCTATGCCGGCCTCGTACCTACGACTCAGAGCCGTGCTGATATTCAGAATAACAGCACTCCCTCTCGTGTGATATTGCTTGATTAATACAATCCTTCATTCATACAGGGAAGGTCTATAGGAAACTGTGGTAATAAGTCAATGAGTCAAAGAACAAACCACTTCATCAGATCAAGAAAAAAATTGCCCATTCGCGTGTGATAAAGTGTAAGAGGCAGCACATTTGAGAATCTGTGTGCGCCCGTGTGTGTGTGTGTGTGCGGTGTATAACAGCGTGTGTGTATAACAGCTAAGTTGAAGGGCAGGGAGGTTAGGTGCAGACCAACGTAAACAAGCACAATGCAGAGCAGTGTGTTTCTCTGTCAGAAGGTTACCGTCCCACCTAAAGATACACGCAGACCATGTACTGTATATACAGACCATCAGGCTAACCAATGAGTAGGCTGGTTTGCTGACATTGACACAGCGGTCAATGACCTTAAACAATGAAGCACCATAACAAGTATCTCGCTCTCTCTCCAAGGATCCCGCCCCACCCTCTTTATTGCCTTGTACAGGTCTAACGTGCTGTCGAAATCAGGGTGCTTTCCTAACAATAACAACAACAGTTCTCTATCCATAATGCACTGCAACCTACCCGTCTGACAAGGTAAGGTACAGACAAGGTACAGTGGTGCTCCAGCTAAAAACAACAGCTTCGGTTTAGCTAACAGTACGACAGCATCATCATCAGGAGCCCACTTATCCCACGAGCCCCCTGGGGAGAACGGGTCGGGATACACACCTGCGAGATGCATGGCTCACCGGGTGCCTCGCGCGAGGGCCGTGTGAGGAGGAGGAGGAGGAGGAGGAGGAGGAGGAGGAGGAGTGTCCCGGCTGGACCCACATGTTAGTTTAAGCTTCCTGGGCCTGGGAGCTGTTGAGCTGCCGCTGTGCGCGGACCCTCCTCAGCTCCACTACAGTGGAGCTCTCTGCTCTCTGCTGTCGCTGCCGCCGACGTCCTCCTCCGAGCACCGTGGCACCGATTCATTCAAAACATCCCCTGTTCCCGCCTCTCTCCTGCGCTAGGCTGTTCCACTGAGAGAGCGAGGACGGAGGGGTGGGCTGGGGGAAGGGGGGTGGGGTGGGGGTGGTGTGCTTAATACCACACCTGATCAACTGAGCCCCACCCCCCCCCTGCCAGAGTGGGCTGGGCTCCGGGTGTCACGGGGAAATTCAGAGCCAGTTAATCACGCCGCTGCGTCTACATCTAATAAGCGCCCAAAGCACTGAGGGGAAAAAAACAGAGTGGGAACGCATTCTGGAGGCAGTTAGCCAGAGTAATAACCCATGATACCTTCTTCTCTTCTCTTCTCTTCTCTTCCCTTCTCTTCTCTTCTCTTCTCTTCTCCCGTCCCCGTGCCCCATTACATCTCCTCCTCCTCTCCTCTCCTCCACTCCTCTCCTCTCCTCTCCTCCAGCACGTGCGATCCTCCAGCAGAGCCGTGACGTCAGAGTCCTTCACTGGGTTGAGCACCCTCGCTGCTTCATTCCCTTTCCGCACTTATGCCATGCCAGAGCACAGAGAGAGAGGGGTGGCGGGGGGGGGGCGAGGGAGCCACAGGACAGAGAAACAAACGAGGGGGAGATTGCAGAAAGGGAGGAAAGCTGAAAGGTGCAGGAGAAGGTGTGACAGAGGAGAAGTGAGAGGGGTGGGCAAGAGCGCGGGCACTCCCGAGACATGGCGGAGCGCCAACAGGCGATGAGAGTAATTACCAGCCTCCTATCAGCTAATAAAGAGCGAGGGAGGAGACAGGTGAAGGATGGAAGGAGCAGCAGGAGAAAAACGTGGACGTAGTCAGACTCGTGCACATGCCAACGCATGGTTTGGAGCGGGTTATCCCGCTGCTGTTACCCACAACCCCTGAGCGTCATCCTCCGCCGGCCCGTTCCATCCATCCTCGAGACTGTCATCCCCATCTTGTTAGCATACCCCCGGAAGTCAAATACGCAAGTAATGCTAATGAGGCCCTCTTTAGCACCGGCAATTTATTGCAGCGTGATAGAACGGTATAATCTCTGCCAATTTTCATTTAGGATGGTTTATTAGACTGGTTCTGCTCTGCTGATTCACTAGAAGACGCAACATTTAAATGAGCTTTAAAGAATACTGTCAAATGCATGAAACATGCCAGTATTGCTCAAAGTAATGGCATATATTTATCAGGGATTATGGTGACTACTGCACCCAGATTATATTAAACAAGATATAAAACTATAAATGGATGAAGATTTAGGTGGGTAAGGAAGTGTTTTTATACTGTATTTTATAGTTGCTAATCGCACATTCCTGGATCCATTGATTGATGCTTTTCAGTAGAAAAGAGCACTTGATTTACTTTGCAGTATGCATGTAGCCAAGATTCCTGCCCAACATTTGGTGTTCTGGCAGTGCTGGGTGAGCATGCATCCCTTTCTCCTTACCCTTGTGCCTCTTCCAGCCCATCTGCGCAGACTAAGGGTCACTAGGATTTAAAACGCCACTGTTTCAAGGACACTGGTACGTGAGCGAGAGATATCAGAGCGAAATAGAGATCAGTGGCACTCCTCTTCTCTGCTGCCAATTTACATGTCATTAAGGGTTTCCTTATAGAGGCCCTTCACCCTCTCGAAAAGACCCTTCATAGTAAAAAATAAGGTCATTATATATGTTGTATAATAAGGATTCAATGTTAAAGTATTCAATGTTAAAGTATCTTTAAATCAAACCTAATGATGTAGGCTAAATGTTTACACATTAGGTGATACAAATAAATGCAAAAATGGCATATTACAATGAAGTAGGCTAAGATACCTGTAGGCTACAAATGACCCTCATAATACTGTAATGCTTCAAGCAAATGTACTCAAAGCATGGAAACAACATAGAGGAAAAACAGTCAGAAACATGAGCATCAATATATGAGCGCTATTGATCGGTTTGCAGAAGCCACTTAGTGCACTGGCCCTCTATCACGAGCACAATCACTCATGAACACACAGCAACCTCTGAAGCTGAGCCTATACAAGTCACCAAATGGAATAGGATTGAAAATACAACTCCAGTCAAAAGTTACCAATTCATACATTGCAAATAAGCACTTGTTAAGACAAAGAATTATGTATAACCTATACAGTCTAGGTCAAAATGTTATGTAGCCCATTTAGCTTTCTGTCTGGTCCAGTACCCAGCATGTCTCTAACAGTTTTATGAAGCTTCCAAACGGAAGCTAGCCAGTGAGTTGCACCACGTCATAACACCGCAAGTACTGTACACTCACCAGAATGTTGCTATAAATGTAGAGGCCGGCAACTCGAGATTCAAATGCCCGGAAATATCCGATTCTGCCCAGAGAGAGGTTCTGGTGCTCAGCAGCCTCCAATCAGAAGGACGATCATTTACTGTACGGATGCACGAGAACTCCTTCTCTTTGTATCCACTGCCGGAATGCCATCTGTGCCTGAGCTAAGTGTGTGTAGCGCGCTAGATAGGTTCCATCCCACACTCTCTCTGCCCCAGCTGTCTCCCAGAGTAACCGTGTCAGCACCTATAGCCAGGCCTGGCCTCTCCAGAGCAGGCAAATGATAGCGATGCTTTGTTAGGTTCCTATATAACGAACGTTGGAGAGGGACACGGAGGGTCTGCCTCACTGAGCTTCCAGTCTCTCCAGTTACAAGAGATGGGCGGCTATCTGGACACCGTGTTGTCACATCAGCGCAAATACTGACCTTGGTGTCAGGATGCAACCAGAACCCTTTCCGGTCCCATCGCGGGCCCTCCTGCTCACGCCAGGCCCCAGACAGATAGGCAGACAGGGGGGGGGGGGGAACGGAGGAGAGGCTGGGGTTAAGTGGTGCAGCTGGATTAGACTGCTGGAACAGTGGGTCAATAGGCCACAGACAGACGTAGAGGAGGACCTGGGTGAGGCCGATCAGAAAGGGAAGCAGCTCTGATTAAGACCAGAGGAAAGGGGCTGCGTGGTTTGTGCATACATAAAAAGAGTTGAAAATGAAAAGGGAAACATCTTAACACGAATTGTTTCACTGGACTGCTTTTACTAAATATTTACTAAATACTTTCTGCAAAGGGAAGTGATGTGAGACATAGTTTAAGACTAAACAGCAATACCTAGTGGCTAATCAGATAACTGCACTGCAATGGGCAGCAGCTGGCACTCGCATGTGAACGGACGTGCACCTATACAGAAGCACTACCATTACTTTAGTGTCTGTCTGATAGTGTCCCTTACTTTAAACACATACAGTAGAATATGAACACAATCACGACCTTACAATCAAATACAGTAATACTGACTCACAAAACGTGATGACAGAGAAGAGGACAATGTAATGGCTCATGGACACTTAGTTTAGCATCTAAAAAGCAACGAAAGCAAATTGAGGTGGACTGGTTGTAAGAACTCGCGGTGGAAGTGTTCAATAAACTCTGCAGTGGATGAAATGGTTGTGACCACTAGATCAGCTCCATCAGCACTGGCCCGATGAGGCTTAATTTGTCTTTCTTTCAATTCATTCAATACATTCAATATTCCATTAATAGGAAAAATACATTTTCATTCAAGCAATCCACAAAAAAAGGAAAGCTCTTCACAGCCTGTGGCTTCCACTCTGTGCGGCCCATAAGGTTACTGTAAAATGGGTTTACAGTAGTTATGGAGATTTTAAACTTTTTAGCCACATGCAGTATGTGACGAAATATAAAGACTGAAGGTATGGCTGCAGCTGAATGGAGGAGGACCACATATAATCGCAAAATTAAAGATTAATACTGGTACTTACTCTATTTCTAATGTTGATCAGCATTAAGCGTAGCGTTAGTTCTGGCAGGCCACGATAGGCTGCCCACTGCTGTCAGTCAGCTGACTCACCAACACCCAGCTGACACACCTACACCAACCTCCATTGGCCCATTGAATGAAGGAGGTTCTTTT